>JAYJLU010062210.1:0-11200 GCA_036873645.1 Minona dolichovesicula | reverse complement strand
GTGTGTTGAGCCCAAATTCAAATGATATTACTTGCTTTGATATACGCAGACTGAGGGGAGAGAGAGAGAGAGAGAGACGACATAGAAGAGGAATTGTGGAGGTTTGCAGGGAAAACCACGAATTAGAGAGATATCACGATCCAATATATGGATTAATTTATTTATTTTTTAAATAAATTCTCGCTCTCTACTGTATAATATATTGAAAATCTGTTAAAATTCATTAAAGCTTCACTAACCAGTGATTGTAAACTCCTTATTTATGGAAAGTCAATTTCGTGTTTTAATTAAATTGTGTGTACCGTTAGTATAATAAATATATTATAACATAGCATCGTGATAATGGTGTCAGGAAATTTTCGTGCGGTTATAATAATTTTTGTGTCATGAATGAATTGAGGTATACCTATGCTTCTATCTATACCATACCGCGCGGGAGTTGAAAAAAATCAAGCTTTAATGGTATAAATGGCTGAATGAAACATTTTAATTCACGCCTTATAATTCTGTGTGTGTCTTGGCGTTTTATCGTGATCGACAGCTCCACAATAATTCCCATTCTAATAAATCACAAAGACGGAATTCAGATAGACTCCACTTTTGACATTTTTAACCACAAATCGCTTGAAATCTTTTCCTTTTACAATACCTTTGTTCCTTTAAATGGAAATCATTTTCTTCAAATTTCAAAATAATAAAATAATCTTTCCTCATGAATTTGTCTTATACCTACCTTCACTGTATTGGCGTCGTCGTCGATATTTTTTCAATGTATGGAATGACAGAGAGCAGGGAGGGAGAGAAATTTTTATTATTAAAAAAAATTGAGAATTGCTGAAACCATTCGCTGAAGCATCCACCCCTCTTAACATTATTATTTAAAAAAAAATAATAATGTTAAATTTGCTGCTTTAAGATTTCTCGATAATATTGAAATTTGGCAAGCGCCATCTGACAACTACCGGATTTAAAAAGAACTCTTTTAAATAATTCGCAACTATTCGCCTCTATTTTTATATTGGAGGTGTTTAATTTTCGCAAGATCGTGATCATCACAAACACAACACCACGCGTGCTGCGATTCAATCGTTTAAATTATGGAATCTTTATTCTTCTATAGAAATGAATGAAATAAAATGTTGTTGTTGGGCGCTATATGAATGAAAATTGGTGATTTTTGTTTTAAAATTATTTTAGCGCAGTGTTACTTCACAGTATATGAATGCCATATCGTTGCAATGCTCTATATAATGAAATTGTGTTGTTTAGAGAATTGATATTTGCGCGAGTGAAATGAGTTGATTCCTTGTATTTTGCGTGTGAGTTCAGGCCTTGATTCTTATCGAAACTAAAAAGGAAGCACATTGACACATTAAATAATTTAAAAGCCAGCCAGAATTCTATCCATATAGGATTTTGTGGGCTGCTTCATATAGAAAAAGAATTACAAAATCACGAATTAATTTCAGATTAAATTAAAGCGGAGAAATGATATTGAATAAACAATATTTCTGCTTTGATATACAGATAGGTAGGTATTCTGTTGTGTTCTTGTTGTTCTTTTCATATTATGCAAACTATTCATTCGTTTATCTTCAAATACCATTATATGAAAAATAAAATTTCATTTTAAATGCATACCCATCCATAACTGAGATTCAACTTTTGATTTTTATAGATTTAAAATTTGATGAGCTGGTGTATAGGTACCCCCTATACAGAGCTTTACAGATATTGCAACAGAGAATTGGAAGGATGGCGGCATTAATTTGAAAATTTATGATCTAATGACTTTGTTATTTGGGGATAAATTTGCATTGAATTTGAAAGAAGTGGAGAATTTTGGGAATGGTAAACTTTTAGCTCTTAATATTCATTTGAAACTATGTGTGTAACGCATTGGAGACACCCCAAAACTTTTATTTCTTCCCTAAATTTGAACTCCCAGCCCCCCACCCCCCTTCAAATACACACAGTCAATGCGGCATAAATCATAGAAAATTATTGAAATAGTTTGTATATTAACATAAAAGTCTTGCGGCAATTCCCAGCTAATTCACCCCAAAATTCTATTCAACAAAATTTAAACATTAAAAATTGAAAATTAACTCGCTTCTACATAAAATATACAAGTGATTTTTTTGTGTGTGCGCGCGGCAGGAAAATGTGAAGTTATGGCACAAAATCACTCCTCTAGAACTCTCCTATACCTCTGTTAGGTATAGGGAAGGGTAAGTGACAGACAGCGCAGGCGGAGAGAGTCTGCATAATACCACGGAGCCTTCAAAACTACACAGTTGAGCCAACCAACCAACTTATTATTAATACATCCAGTTGAGAAATAATAAAAAATGACAAAATCTGCATAATGTGACACACCGCTAGCCTTTTCTTGCATAATGTCTCTATTTTATAATTAATGATTATATTATTGTGAAATCTTCTCTTGTCTATGTTGTCTCTTTTTACCCAATACCATATTATAGAAAGGCTGAAATACTTCAAAAGCTTTTCAATAATTTTTTAACTTCTTCAGGAAACTGAAATGTGGGTGATATTGGCGCTAGTTTGAATAATTTATCGCCATAGAGAGAGCCTCATTTTCTCAACAAAATAACTAAAAAAATGTAATTAACCTGCCGCTATAGTAGCGATCTATAGGTAACCTATACATTGTTGCTGGGAATCAATCTTCTCTTATAGGTATACCTAGAAGTAGTAGTTTTACTTGGTTACCGACTGAAATGTCTGCTCTTCGTCTTCTTCCAAAATTTCTCAAAATAACTATAAAATCATGAGCAAACATCTTGTGTGTCGTTGAGTTAATTCTGGGCTTATTGTTACTTTTATGAACAGGTGGAGGGGGTGCATACCTGAAACAGTGCGGAGAGCATAATCCCTCAAATTCAAGATATATCATAAAACTCTTTCTTCTTTCCCTAAGATTCATTCATATTTGAGAGGCGTAGGTTACACAGACTGTGCAGAGTTACACAATCTCATATACTATATAGGTAATGTAGAGTTTTGGTTTAATTCATTCATTTGAGCGGTAAATTCGCTTTGATATTACCTAATCAAATTGAATTATTCCCATTCAAAGGAAATTTAATTTTTAAAACTATTTTAAATTAATTTCGTTAATTAATTTCAGATATAATTATTTCCATTTAAAATTGATTTTTGTTTTAATTGTCCAATAATAATTAAATTGATATTCGACCTTGTTCGTATTCTCCAATTATACGAAGGATTTCAGCGTGTAATTGACGAATATATTGTTATCAATTAATTGTTAGAACATATTTTATATAAGTTGTACCTATAGGTATAGGTAAATATCGATAAATTATACAATAAATTTTCAATCTGTTCTTTGTTATCTCAGTGACTCTCCTCGTGGTCTCCTGACATGCGGCAGGATTTAGTCATAGGTTGGCTATTTAGGTGCACCACCGCACCAAATGTGCTGCGCGCTTCAATTAAGATGATTTTGTAAATAATATTTGCATTCAATTCAATTCAATTCAATTCCTCATGACTGTAAACTATTGGTACCTTCATTGCCTCGTCCGTGTACACCCCCCGACATCATATGTTCATTGCTTCACCACCAAACTGAATTATTACTCATCATTTCTTTTTTTATAAAATAAAAATAAAAGCCCAGTATAAAGCTATAGCTAGTTGAAGATGAATGTTTGTCTGCCTATAAGTTTAGTTACTAAGTACTCAGCTGGTCTTCTTATATCTAACATACCTACACATATTCTATGTATAATAGTATTTTTGTAGGAGGCTACTATACTAATCTACTAAACGATAACTTCTTCAGCGCTGTTTCTTCGCTGTATGCTAAAATTTAATTTATGCTGGCTTTATGTAGAGGCAGCTTTGCGTGGTTACACAGAGCTTTCTGTGAAGAAACAAGTTGAAACAAGTTGATTAGCATATTTTTCTATAAAATTGAACAATTTCTAGAATTTTCTAAATTTCTTTTTTGAAAAGTATATAAGCTGCTGAATGCTTATCGCGGTTGTGTTGAGTATCTAAAAACACACGCACACACACACGTACATATATATATATATTTAATTTAAATAATGGCGAAGTTCTGTGTGAGGGTATAGAGGTATTATACATAATATAGTTTAAGTAACAGAGACACCTAAAGTGAAGGAGGTATATTATATGTACCTACATAGGTTAGGTAATGTGAAATTTTCAACTTCTTTCTTATTTTCAATTATTGGTCATAGAGTTTCTGCCTAAATAGTTTGCGATTATGAATGAATGAGTGTCTATCTGGTCTTGTTGTTTGCTTATGCATAACTCTCAATATTATAAATAGAGTTTGAATTGTAGTAACTATACCATAGTTAGTTAGTTAGTGTGCAAATGGTCTATGTAGTGCAGTAAATGAAGATGATAATGGTGATTGTCTCACAGAATAATCACAGAATAGGTATAAGAATTTCATCATCAGAAAGACAACTTTGGTACTGAAAATTCAAAGTTGAGATTCTTGTGTGCTACACACTGTTTCTTATAATTGCAAGTTCTACCTACTACCTATCTAGAGGAGCCTGCCAGTACCACATACATAGCATATCATCTCTCTCTATCTTGCGCTCACATCTCTCATCTGTTTAGATTATGATTAATCAACCAGCAATTGTTAGTTTTTGTAGAATTTGTGAATCTGGTGGTCTGCATTATTGTATATCTATGATCATATGATGCGTAATACTCCTTTTTGTCAACAATAAAACTCACTTCTTCTACAATACAAACAAATATCAATAGCCACCACAACACTGTGTGAGCACGCATTATCAGGAATACCAGGCATCGCTGCTGCTAATGCAATACAAATGATAGACTGATTAGTTGAGAATTAAAATGTTTTATTAAAACAACAAACTCTTCCATCTCGCATTTTACGGTATTTTTGTGATCAAAATATAATGATATTAGCATAGAGTTCCCAGACAATGATACAGATAGAGTTCCCACTCTTGGTTGCTCATAGATATTTGGATATTGATTTATTGCCAACAAGTGACAGAAAATCCGCCATATCTCCACCATTATAAATTGACAAAGTTCAAATGACCAATTTTAATAATTTAATCTTTTACTAAATTAAAGTATAAAAGGAGCGCTTTTTAATGACATAAACTTCATAATACAGTCTAACGGAAATTTAATTTTCTTGATAAGTATAAGATAGATTGAACAAAATGATAGGAAAATGATTAGGAAATAAATAAGCTATGGTTCTATCAGGATCGATAGTTTCCGCATAAATTAATTTATTAAAAACGCTCCTTTTATACTTTAATTTAGTAAAAGAATTATTAAAATTGGTCATTGTGTTTCGTCGCTATGATAATTTGAACTTTGCCAATTTATAATGGTGGACAAAGGATTTTCTGTCACTTGTTGGCAATAAATCGACATCCAAATATCTACAAGCAAGAGTGTATGCTTACTCTATGAGGTACCATAGTTCATTTCCCTCCTGTAAACGCCTTGTCTAATTTTGATTATTTTTATATCTTTTAAAGTCGTTCTATTAAAAGTATATGGAATGTTATAGAAAAGCTTTCTTTTATTTACAGCTCTCAGTGGAAGATGCGGAAGTCAAGGAGTGAATGATAACTCTCCAATAGATGTTCTGACTGCCGTCCGTCCAGAGGAGACCAGTTCAGATGATCCTCCACCATTCAACTCTGCTAATCCGAGTCCTCCCGTCAGTAATGAAGACGAACACAGTAAAGAAGGAAAAGGTAAATTTATTGTTCTATCAAATTGAAGAAAAGTTGATTCATTCATTGATTTTATTAAAATACATAATTGATTTATTATTCGTTTCTGCTGATTGTAGGTAAATTAGCGCTGTATAATCCTAAATCCTTCGAAGATAGTGGAGATTATATCCGCAGATTTGCCAGTTATGAAGAGTGTGGTCAGGTCGCTTGTAGGGAAATTGGTCATAGAGATCATTTTCATTGTCTGCAATGCGATAAGGTAAAAATAGAGATTTAATAAAATTTTATATACATTTGATTATATACATTTATAACAACACATATTACTTACATAAAATGTTAGTAGTATTGAATAATGTTAGAATTTTGTTTTAATCTTTCAATTTTTAGGTATTAGCCAGGAGGGAAGAAATGATTCGCCACTTTAAGTGGCACAAAAAACGTGAAGAATCTTTACAGCATGGCTTTATGAGATACAGTCCAAATGATAACTGTGCCAATTCATCCTGTCCTCACAATTTGAAGCAGACTCACTATCATTGTCAGCATCCCAAATGTGGTAAAGTAAGTTTCAAGCAACAAACAGTATATTATTTAATAAATTCAAGTAAATGATGGTGTTGCTATAAATTTATTTCTCAAATTTAATTTAGATCTACATCAGCACTTCAGATGTTCAAATGCATGCCAATTATCATAGAAAAGATCAGGCTATCATTCAAGAAGGCTTTCAAAGATATCGAGCTACCGAAGATTGTCAAGATCCTAACTGCATCTATCAAAAAGAAAGGACAACTCACTTCCATTGTCGAAGACCATCCTGCCATTTTACATTCAAAAATAAAGCTGACATGGGTAAATTTGTTGTTTATATACGAACCCCAATACAGTAGCAGTTGTTTATTATATAATAGGATGTTAATAAGTGCTTCTCCTTTCTTGGAAAGCAATGAGATCAAGATTTCTATGACTGATGCATTTTTATGTATTTCCACCAATCAAGAAAATATTCCCTCCACTAATATATTTTAGAAAAACATAAGAATCACCATCAAAAGAATGATGACTTTGCAAAAGATGGATTCAGAAAATACATCAAATATGAAAGCTGTGAATATGCCGGCTGCAAATACTCAAAGATGATGAATCATATTCATTGCATTAGACCAGGTCAGTAGATTGTTATGGATTTTAGAATATTAATTAATTTATTGATTATCGATAGTGATAGTATTTAATTTATTGATTTTGTAATTATAGGTTGTGAGTATGTGGTCCATTCTTCCAGCCAAATACTGTCACATAAACGCAAGCACGAGCGCCGAAGTGGTCTGGAGTCGCCTTCTCATGCTTCTGCATTGAATGGATCAAATTTTAACTGTGATTATGGCAGTGCAGATAATGATAACAGCAATTCCGGTATTAATTTCAGTAATCGCAGCGAACACGACAGTTGCGATTATCAAAAAGAAGCTCTCGCATTGACAAAAACACAAAACGTTGTCACGGAACAACAGAAGAAACAGCAGGATGAAATTCGCATACAAGTTCTGCAGTCAGTTGAGCTTTATGAAAAAGAAGAGCATTGGAGAGATTGCTTCAGACGTTACACCGCTAATGATCCGTGTTTGTCTCATTGTTCATTATTGTATAAAGATCATTATCATTGTGTTGTGCCAACATGCACAGATGTTCACAAAAACCGTGAGCGTGTACGTGAACATGCAAGGAAACACGCGTGGGATAATGCCATCACTGAGGCCGCTTTTAAGCTTTGTGATCAAGCTGATTGTCCGTCGATGTCATTTATTGCACATTATCATTGCCAGTGGTCCGATTGCACTATGCCTTGTCCCGTAGTGGGTCCGGCCTTTCTTCGCTCAAAGCATTACAATTTGCACGACAGTCTTCTCTGTAGCAGTATCAATGGGAAGCCAGTTGGACACGACTTTTTGCTGAATGTAAGTGAAGAAGGTATGCAATCATCGACATCTGGAGTGGCTTTTAGTCAACTTAGTGCATCGGGGCTTTTGAAGAACTCTCAAAAAAGAAGAGGCAGGCCGCCAAAATATCGACGTGATGTAGTAGTTCCTCGACTTGAAGTTTCTAGCGAGCAATGGAAAGACGATGGTACAATTGGAGATCTTTGTCGTGACATGTTTCAAAGTTCTCTTGATTATATTTTTTGTGGCTTTAAAATGTATCCCATGGAGAGCTCGGAATGTGTTGATGAATTGTGTATGTTTAACTGTAAAGCCGAACATTTTCATTGTCTGAGACCTCGATGTCATCATGCCACTGATTCCCTTGCTGCTGTCAATCTACATCGACGTGAATTTCATCATTATTTGGTTATTGAAGATGGTTTTGAATTTTTCGACAGAACTGTTGATTGTAGGCGACCTCATTGTCACAATAACAAAGTGAGCCGACATTATCATTGTGTGAGACCCAATTGTGACTACGCCTTTATTCGCTACAATACTATGCAGCAGCATACGAAAAAGCATCTGGAAGTCGAAAAAGGCTCTTCCATATCATTGTCAGATGCTTTACTTTTAGAAACTGCTACCTCACTAAATTCTAATTCTGAATTTCCTGAAAATTTATCTTCCAAAGTCACTGAGAAAAAGATTACTAATTTGAGTGACAACGCTGTACTCAGTGAAATGCGATTTGATGTTGGGATGTGCGATCAAATGCTTTGTAAATTTAAAAAGAAGCTTCACTTTCATTGCAATGAATGCCAGCATACGTTCACTGACCACTTCAAAATGCTCAAGCATCATTACAAGCACAAGCAACAACGACTCCGCAATGAGAAACTTCAGGTTGCAACATTCAGAAAGCGTATGCGTAAAATCGCGAATCACGAGTCGAAACCACCGAAAATTCAAAAGTTAAGCAATGAATTACATCCGTCTTCGTCCTTTTCTGATAGCAAAATAGAGCTGAATAATAACAGCTGCTTCCAAGGAAATGAAAAATCATCCGAATCACATCAAACTACTGAGAATTCAGTCGATCCAGCTGAATATGATGAAGAAGATGGCGCTTTAAAAATTGACTTATATTCTGAGAATAATAAGCTATCAGTTGATAATATTTCAATAAAAAATGCTGCTGATGAACCCAGAATATCGAAGGATATTGTTGACTCTAACTTAATACCCCAATCTACACAGAAAATCACTTCACCACAAACCTCTGGTGAGATCAATTGTTGATCATCAAATCGGATCAAATGATAAAAAATAAGTACATACATACAATGTAATATGTACTTTAGATATTCTTGCTGATTCTACTGACTGTCTATACTAAATATTATTATTTTCCTATTCTTTATGGCTGTTTTCACCTCTTGTATAGTTTGTTTTACTCATGACTTACATACTTATTCCTCATTACTCTTATTAATGCGCGTTTTATATGCAAAACGCATCATTTTAAATTAATCATATATACGCTCGCTGAACCTTCAGGAAACATGACTGCTAAATTCAATTATTGACCTATAGGTAATAAGCATTGAATGATTGATTCATTTTTTTGGTACAGTTAGTTTCAGTAGTAATTTTCCTTCATCATCAGATTAGTCAGATAGCTCAAGATTGAAATCAGATGTTAATGTTGTAATATTGTAATGTTCTTTTTATAATTATTCTAATCATAGAATTGTGAGCCAATCATCATTGCCTAACTAAAACACTGGTCTAAACCATATTATTTATAGCATACATTTTCCTTATATGACACAATAGAGAGCTATAGTTTCTTATTCTCCATATAAAGAATTATAGGCATGACTGAATTTAAACTGAATGTATACATGAAACACACTATTGTGTTCTGAATACTTGAAGTTTGATTTTATTCAAGTCCCATTACATTATTGGTGAGAGGTAAAGTTACTGTTACTGGATGTACCCTAAAATTAACTGCTAAATAATTTTGTAAATCTGTGATACTCTATATTAATTTGATGGCTTAAAGATTTATTGCATTTTGTGCATTTCATCATAAACATTAAGAAATTGTTTTAGTATCAAATGTTTCAAAATTTTAGAATTTCCTATTGAATTCTATTTATTGAAACTATGTCTTCCTCTCTGAATATTTCTCATCATATAACTTTTTTATGTACATATATACATAACATTTTAATTTTTGCCTTATCTATGTGGTACCTACTCAAATGTGTGAGATAGATTTTACTGCTGATATAAAATGTTAGCTATACCTACTGCTGCCACTCAGTACATTGTCATAAATAAATCTGTACAGAAATTTAATCTTTAACTTATTTATATAGCTGAGAGAGCTGTTTCGTGCTCAATTTTTTATCTAATCGTTGCCTTCATACCGTAGTTTTATTCTGTGTTTTGTTAATTGTTTGTTTTTAAGAAAATTCCTAAATGCTATTTAGTAATTGATATTATCTACACAAAAACCTGCTGTAAATATGTTGTGTTGAAATATGAGATTCTGTAAAGATTTCCTTAACTTTTTATAAAAATATAAATTACCTATAGTGTTTCAAAGGCTGTTTTGTTTTTTAGATGAATAGAATAAAAGTTTACATTAAAATTATGCAATTTTATATATAGAATTATGAAACTATTAACAACAATTAACATATTAGGTATTGCAAAGGAGTCAATAACCCAGATAATTAAATTTAAAATAATTCTGATTTAGGCCTATAGTATATTGTAAAAGTTTATGTTGGGGAAATCAAACTATATATGGCTAACAGTTTTTTTACTGATGATCTATAAGATAACTAAAGATTACTTGAAATTAATCCATTTCAGTAGGTTTGTAAAAAAGCTCAACATATACGTATATCCTAGCTTATAATAAAATTTCTTATGGCCTGAGTAACTACTGGCCTGCTTCATAAAACAGTAGGTACCTAGTTCACTATTCGATAGGATGTAAATCTAAATTTTACAATACATTATGGAAATGGATTGAATACAACATAATAAATAAATATAAAATTACCGATTTATTTCTGTGGATTTCACCTAAAAATGAAGAGATAAAAAAATATTTTACGAGTTCCTATAATATAAGAATTCGTTTGTTTAAAACGTCGTTGCTAAGTTGGTTGAAAATTAAATTCACGTATAAATAAATAAAAATAATTTGCTGTGTACGCAATGCAGCAATAAAAAACTTATGTATAAGACATAGCTATTTATTAATAGATATTCTGGATATTTACTCAGCTATGTAAAACTAACCCTGGAAAAGCTACTGGAAGTGATTCTATACCCCCTTGTCTATACAGAGCTGCAGCACATATTCTGGACAAACCAATTACCCACATCATTAATGAGATTTTGATTAAAAAGAAAATTCCACTATCCTGGAAGCTCAGTGACATTTGTCCTGTCCCAAAATCTTCACCTGCAAAG
>JAYJLU010059988.1:0-16478 GCA_036873645.1 Minona dolichovesicula | reverse complement strand
CTATCTTACTAAGCAAGAAAAAAATATTTTTGCCAGACAGTATTATGAATTTTATATTTTTAAAAAGCGCTCCTTTAATACTTTAATTTAGTAAAATAATTATTAATGTCCGCCATTGAGTTTCGTCGCTATGACAATTTTTTTCTGTCAATTAACACTGCGTTATCGATATACAAATATCTAGTATCGAGAGTTGAACCTCTGTATTGCTTATTACTCTATACTCTGTATGTACTTACTCTATGATTTTACCCATTCAGTTTAGTGATCTTTTCATAATACGCCGGCAAAGTGACCCTCCAATTCTATGGAAATATAAAACCAATTTCGAGAATACGCTGGTATCCAAGTTGGTTATTTATATCTATAGAATTAGAGGGTCACTTTAAGGACCAAAATTTTATTTTTTCGTTGGATACGACATTATTGATTTGTGTGTTAACTCGTATCCAATCGAAACAGTATGTGAAGTAATTTTTTTCAATGACTTGTCGATTACCTACTAACTCAAATTAAACTATTACAAATAATCCATAATAGTTTAGAATTGAATTTCAGCTTTTCCAGAATCATAAACAATTCTTTTTTAAATTCTGTCAGGGCTCTCTTGTTCAATTTTGTTAGATCAGATGGGAATAATTCCAGTATGGTGCTTGCAGTTTTATTTATTTATTTAAACATATTATGTAGGAGCAACAATAAATGAAGGTTAATAATGCATAAATAAATGTTCATTCTATTCATACATATTATGTACGCCAATGCCTCAATAATTAAATTCTCCATGCAAACGGTAGCGCATAACTCCGATATATGCATATCAAGATTAGGTATAGAAACCCAGCAATAATACAGTGATTCAATGAAATAAAACAAAAAGTTCTATTACCCACCATGCGGAGGGAACTACTTTTTCCTCTATTGTAGAGTATAAAGAGGGGATAAATTGTAAATTTGTGTTCAACAATTTAATGCCTGCAAAAATTATTCGGCATAACTTCTCCATTAATGCGAACAGCGATGTCATTCTCAATTTAACGAATAAGAACTAAAGAGAGTGAGTTATTCAATGATTTGCAGTTCAATGAGTGATGCCGAGTTTGTGTGATCGTGCGTGCGGTAGTTATCCTTATCCAACTGCAGGCAGGAGTCAATTAATAATATCGATTTCATACTCATTAAACAAATCCCATCGATTTCATTAAAACAATACAACTGAAAATCCCTTCAAATATTATGACACGAAATCTATTTCACTGCCTACTAATTTTAGTTGGGAAATTTTCATATATTAGAAAATTCAATTATTATATATTAACTAAAAATTATAATACTTTTCTGATTTATTCCTTATGAGCAGTCAACTTATCAGACTCTCGTTGATATATTTGGAATATCGGAATGTCACCACTTCTAGAAGCAGATATTTACTGTAATTATTTATAATGCTTAACATATGAATATATCAAATGAAATGTGTCTTTAGGAATATATGGTTCAAACTATTAACCATTAACTTATGAACTAATTGAAGTATTCCATTCCCTTCCTTATGATATAGGGGTCGTCGCAATTCGCCGTCTATATTTCTAATATTAGTAAAGTTTATCTAATTTTAATAAAATAAAGTTCATGTACCATAGTGTACTCTTCAAAAGTAGTCTGATGATAAAATAAAGGTTAGAATTCAACTCAGCAACATCAAGTACTTCTCTACATTGACTTTTACAAACATTTAACAGATTTCATTAAAATATTTAAAATAACGTTATTTAGACTACTTATAAGTAGTCTAGTAGTCTGGGGCTGAAATTATGGTTATATTTGGACTCGCTGATGTCGATTACCATATGCTGGACTAATACTTTCATGTTGATCTACTGTAATTCTATTTTAATTTTGCTGCTATATTATTGACTGCTGAAGGTTTAGCGTTATAAATAACTTTAGATAGATGTTGAGATACTGAAATTTTGTGTACAAGTAGATTGATTGTAGTGTACTATTATTCAAAATATGAAATCTGTAGAAGAAAATTTTAGAAAGTTTTTGACTCAGGAATACTAACTAAATAAATATATTGAAATTTTAAAACATTTGAACTATGGACGGCGAATTGAGAAATTGTAATACATTAGAAATATGACGGCGAATTGCGACGGACCCTTATGATATATAAGAGAGAATAATCTCTATACAACATGTCGAATCTATTCTTTACATATTTGTATCGAATCTATTCTTTACATATCTGTATCGAATCTATTCTTTACATATTTGTATCGAATCTATTCTTTACATATTTGTGTCGAATCTATTCTTTACATATTTGTGTCGAATCTATTCTTTACATATTTGTGTCGAATCTATTCTTTACATATCTGTGTCGAGTCTATTGTCTGAACACTGGCAAAAGGTGCAATCCTGTTCACTCCGGTACCTCTTACGTCCAAGTCTGTAGCCATCTATTTAGATAACAATAGGGCGTGAAATAGTCCTCCATTTCCAGTGAAATAAACTAGCTTGTCTGATTGATTGATTGATTAACTACAAGTTCCCTTGTTGATGGAATTAGATCTAGACGTGTTTATTTTAAAACAGAAAGCAATTGAATAGAGGAACAACATAAAAATAATCACACAGGAAAAGCATTCAAAAAATAGAAACAGATTGGTTTACACACATCCACACAATGAATAACATGAAAATAAGTCTAACATAATGGATGAAAGTTGGAACAGAATCACAGATATATTGTGAATATAAGACTATCATTATTACTGGCACAATACGCACCTAACTGAACAATTCGTCTAAAACGAACACTTCCAGAAGAAAATTCAGGTGGGTCCACTAAACAATAGAAATGATAATAACAAGAGTGTGGTGAAGATATGAAGTGCTGAATCATCACAATCACAATTTCCACTAACCTCTCCTCATTAATACATCAATAATACGTAATTACCTAACAATTTAATTATCACTATCACCTCATCTTATTTAATAAAATGAGAAAAAACTCCTGCAATTACAAACATTCCTGATTAAATATAGCTTCCTAATTCTGTATCACATTTTATTTTTAGTTTATTAAAGGATTCTGATACTGAAATTCTATTAACAGAACAATATAATAGTGAACATACGCGTGGGCACTTTTTGAAATACATCGTGTCCAAGAAATCTTTGAAATCGATTCGCGTAAAAACTGGGATTCGTCACCGATATAGACTCCTAAAATAAAAGAATAGTCACCTCAGAATAGTCATCGAATTCATTAATATTCTTACTCTATAATAAATAAATTTAGCACTTACCCCGTCAATTACAAGAGCTTTCAGACCATGCTCCATTTTCTTAAATAATCGGAAACTTTGTAGAATATCGATAATACCGGCGAAGCAAAATAGTCGCTCGCCTTTCAAATTTCTTGCAGGTATACCACCAGGCCTAAAATATTCAATCAAACACAATCGACAAATAAATAAAATACTATGTAGTTTAAATGTTGATTTGGAGCAAAGATTCCATCTAATTCAATTGAAAATTCGGGCATACGATTGGTCGAGAGTGACTATTCAACATTGATCCATCTTAAGATATGAGAAATTAAATTAACATTAGAGTAACGCATAAAATTAATCAGTTAAAACTAAGTTATCTCATGCCAAAATTGAAAACTTAAAATTGAATATTTGAGATACTCTTAATTTACCTTTTTAGTAACTACTGCAAAACTTATGGAAATTTAGCTCGCTTGTAGATACAAATAGCTTATTTGAATTTCGTTTCAGACAAAAATTGTTAAAATATTAACAGAACGGACAGATTGAAGAAATAAATTAAGAAACTATAGTTCACAATCAGAAACTATGTAAAATACGTAATGATTTCATTTAAGAAAGATTTCCAGCATATTCCTCATTCTCCCGCTAAAGTTCTCAAATTTATGGAACATTTACTCCGACTGTGTTGCTACACTGTCTTACCACAATTCTCGAATATATTTCCAAGACCAATATATATAAGACATTGAAGTAAAACGTTTGCAACGAATTACAATTTGGATCGACAAA
Organism: Minona dolichovesicula; assembly: GCA_036873645.1. Lineage (NCBI taxonomy): Eukaryota > Metazoa > Platyhelminthes > Proseriata > Monocelididae > Minona > Minona dolichovesicula. The sequence continues at coordinate 12,399 of JAYJLU010059988.1, read as the reverse complement.
TCAATTTTTTAAAATTAGAATAACTGATAAATGAAGGTTAAAATTCACAGAAAATCCATAGAAAACGTTCTCCTTAATTGATTGAAAAACATGAAAATTAGGCTTAGAAACGGGAATAGCGAATCAAATAACTTTAGGAATAGAAAATGAAGAGTCAATACCTGGAAAGGAGAAATGCTAATTTCCAAGTATTAAATTAATTTCAAATTATTCTTTCCACAGTCACTATGGTAGACAAAAAGTATAATTATTTTAACACTAGTACATTTCGAAACTTGCAGCAACTTTTACGAAAATGTCAGTAGAATGAATTTTCGCTATTTTTAATTATTTTTCAAATGAGAGCAAGTCCTGTTGTTGGAAGTGTAACAAGAACACCAGATTTTATGGATAATTTGTCTCCAGGGAATGAAATATTAATCAAAAACTGAATAGAAAAACAACTAAACCTAACTCCTGCTAACACTTGACTCGACAAAAATGATTTAAATTCAAACTAAGACAAAGTGATGGAAATAAAGAAGGAAGTTTTATTCATTTGTCACGCCATTGTAGAATATTAAATAATATAATTTAAGTGGTTGATGAGGAAGTATATGTGAGTGATTGCAAATAAAAGTTCAATGAATATTGAAACAACTTGCTATACTCAAATTATAAAATCTACACTTCAAAGCTTTATTATATTCGCATTCAGACATTGTTTCCTTATACATGGAATTCCATTTTGATTTATTAGCCATTCAGCGCCCCGATGCTAAAGGGAAGAGATATCTGACATATCCCTGATATAATTAAAGATAATATAACCCAACTGCAAGAGATATCTGTCTTTGGTTTCTTGACAGTTTTATAAAAAAGAAGAATGAACTCACGGTATCTGGTCCTTTTCATCGGTCTCCAGTTCCACAGGTTCAGAAGAAGCTTGAATGGATTCCATCGCGGTGGAATACGCTGCAATACGCCGTACTGACTTTCCTTTACTGGAGCCGCGCGATAATGCAGAAGTCTGTGTTGTACTGTCGCACCCACTAGCAGCCACCACGTCCGGATAGTCACTCTCCATCAGTTCTAAAATGAATCAATTACAAATCATTAGCACTCAAATTCTCTGTACATCAATCTATCAGAGAAAGACATAAAAAGACGTTTAGGAAAAGTAAGTCCTCTTTTGAATAAACTCCATGTCGATGGAATGGCGCCATTCAAATAATGACGCTCTTTGTATGCAATAATATTTGAATTTAAAATTGAATAATTAATTCATTTAAAATCAGCTGAATAAAATGTGAAATTAAATTTAGAGCTATCACATTAAGCTTGTTATTAATTAGTTAATATTGACTTTCTTCACATAATCCTTTTTTGGAGGAACTAAAGGAATCGATTTGAAAGCTTGTCGATATATTTTGAATTGAAGGTTTATAAGTGTAGACTCCGCCCTAATATTATCGATCTGAGATCAGCATATTATCACCCGCAGCAGCAGACTAATAATAGTACAAATATATGACTGGTAGATATGTGGGAATAGCAACTGTAACTTTCAGAGTTAGGTAGGCAAGGGGCTGTATGGATAGAGCTGTTTACTGAATAATTATTTTGATGTAAAGAAATAAAGAAGAGAATAGTGAAGAATAGTTGGGCGTAATTTTCACAAAGTTGAATTTGAAAATAAACAAAATATTCAACTATACTACAGTATAAGAAATAGTTTGTTCTCTATACTTAATTACAGACTGGTAATTACAACACAAACAACAGACTTGATGCAGTGAAACGAAGACTTGTTATAAGCTTACTGAAAAATGGAGTGACAAACTTTGATGACATCTGCAAGTCAAGAGATTTATATTCCAGCTAAAAACACAGTCTTTCATGCATGCTTTTGAAAGTTTCTCGATTGTATGATATGGATGTGAAAGTTACGTGATATCTTACTCTCGTCGGAAATTGGAAGCTTTTGAAGTATGTCAGTTATGATTGTTAGGGATTCTGTACACATGAGAGGACATCTTTCCTTCCAACTCTTTATCATTCCTGTAGTGTTGGCAATATCAAAGATCGCCAATTTTATGAGTGAGGGCGTATTTTTATTTTCGCTTGGTATCAATGTAAACATGGAAATAAATAATAGTTCTAACACACTTATCAAGAGTCTGGTCTCCACTTTGATTTTAAAGGTTTCTCTTTATCAAAAAGCTTAAACAATACAAACAATGTCATTCATGGATATTTTGAAGGACTGATAAAAATCAAAAGTCGGGAAACATATTATTATTATTATTTTCTTAGTATACGGGGTTAGTATAAGAGTAAACAAATGAAAATAATCATATTATTTATATGCTGCCTTAAAATAAAAGCTTAATTTCTCACTTTTCTATGAAAATCAAATCAACGAATCAAATCGTTGGTTCAAACATTTTTTATGATGATTTTTTATCTGGGAAATAAGAGAATGTCTCAGATGAATTACAGATTTTTAATGTGATTTTTTAGTCTGTTTCAATGAGTCGGATTCAATTAGATTTAATCACCAAGAAATATTGTTTTACATATAATTATTTTAGGATTGAGACATTATTAGATGGATAAAATGTGTCATTTCAAAAATAATTGATATGAGAGATGTTACACTAGCTGATATTTCATAGAATAATCAGAGGTCACATCTTAAAAGATTTATTTTTTGAAGGGAGCCTAACTCAGGTAAGATCACCCAAAAAGTAAATAGCTGAGTGAAAAGAGAATGTTTGCTCATGTTAACCTCAATAATGAATTTCATCCGGTTTATAGAATTTGTCATACTTTGTTTTAAGAGTCAAGAATGACTTCAATGCCTTCTATATAGTTATTGACTATTTCGGCTGCATTGATTGACGCAACTCACCTTTCGAAGGATGCTCAGGAGATTGACTTTCTGTTTTTTGGGGAGAGGAGGGAGGTGTGGCCACAACATTTCCCAATTTCTTTCGAATTTCTTCTTCCTGAAAGCATCATTCGACTTACTGACATTAATAGTGTGTTCATCCGAGTATATGTAGGTATATTTTATACAATGAACAGCTATTAGCTTACCCTTTCTCTCTTCGCATGATCTAGATTGTGCACACCAAGGAGAAGAGAATAATCCATAATTCTAAAAGATTCTAACACCTGCAATAGAGAGAAAGATTGACAATTCCATAATATATTGTGCCAACAACTTGTTGGGGTCAATACAAAAAGAAGGAAATTTACAATTATGAAACAGGGAGTAATCCCACATCATGGAACTCAAGGCATACGACAATATTATATTAGGTATGTATTTAAAGTTTTATTTAAAATATTGTTAGCATAAAGAAAAAAATGTTTAGCATTTAGTTGTGATTTCATTACATTACTGTGATAAATAAGGTCTGTGTTGAATATACTCCTGTAGATATCTGTGTTGAATGTATTCCTGTAGATATATGTGTTGAATGTACTCCTGTAGATATCTGTGTTGAATGTATTCCTGTAGATATCTGTGTTGAATGTATTCCTGTGGATATCTGTGTTGAATGTATTCCTGTGGATATGTGTTGAACAGAATGTATTCCTGTAGATATCTGTGTTGAATGTATTCCTGTGAATATGTGTAGAATGTATTCCTGTAGATATCTGTGTCGAATGTATTCCTGTGGATATCTGTGTCGAATCTATACATTAATCGCTAACTCAAAATGAAATCATTATATTTTCTCTTTCTTATTATTCACAATGATATATTTATGCATACAGTGAAATGATATTTTCTCCAGTGTATTGACAGTCAGCATGATATTCATGCAAATATGATGTCGGCTGACCACAGAGATAATGTAAATGACTGCAGAGGTGTCTGAGCAAAATGCACTTGTGCAATTAATTACTTGACGAAGCGAAGAATCGTGATAGAATTAAATGAAACTCACCCGACAATCACGATCTATCGTTTTCGCGAATGCTTCATACGTTTCCACCTCTAATAGAATACCTGAAGGATGGATCTCTCTACATTAAAAAAACAACAATAACAAAATATTAACATAACCCCATCTTCCTTCATGCCAGCTTTACTTTATGAATACAGAGACACAAAAAATTGTAAAAAATGACCATCCTGTTTATTGAACAAAACAATTTTAGATTATGTGCATACTTGAAGTCGAGATCTTTCTGCGTTGGAGTAGCTTTTTGTCTTTCCTTAGCACTGGCGACTCTTTTATACGTGGAGCCTTTCAAATCATACATTTCATGCATTTTTATAGAAGAAGGCAGCAAATTATTCATAACAACGAAGCGAATGTTTTTACCAGAGCACTGAAATGAAAATAAGGAAAGCCTAGGTAGCCTAACCATAATAAACACAAGTTATGTACACATCATTTTGATAGGGGAAATTAATCAATTTAGAGTGAAATTTGATAACCATTTTCATTAATGAAGCTCACATTTTCGAGCACTTTTGAAATTGAATGAATTGACACTATTCGAGCCTTCTGTATTGCTTGCCTGATTTAAACGTTACGAAATAAGCTGCACGATTTGTGGAACACCTTATGTCGGAAGCACAAAAAGATCTCTACACATTAGATGAATGGAACATTTTAAATGTCTACTTGTTTTGTCTAATTGTTAATTTTAAAAACAATTCTAGTTTACTATTTAACTTTCGTTTAATTGTCAGGATATTTTTTACCACTAACTATTTCCCATGCTCTGAAAATTAGTTTCTATGCCACAAGTAGTGAAATAAAGCTCTTTTTATTCCAAATTTGTTAGTTTTGAGAAACCGCTCAGAATGATAAGAAATCCAGATGTATAACTTTCAGCTGACAATTAGTAAATAATTTGATCAATTAGAATTGTCGGTGAAATATGGATACAATAGAGTGAACACTGTAAAATACTGTTTACAGTATATTAGTGGAGATGTTTTATTAGCAAGAAATGAAAGCTAAGGTCAATATTGAATTTGACCTAATTTACATCTCTGAGCTGTATGACAGTTTACACTCTCTAGATCATACAGTAATACACAGAGCTTCCACTGACAAATTCCTATCTCTGCCGTTATAGAACTACCAATATAAATTTATTCCGTCTCCTAACCGCCTTCATTAATTCTAATAATTAGCTCACTGATTCAGCGCTTTCCAAAGATATACGAATTATTAAAATTAATGAAGGCGTTTGGGAGACGCGATAAATTGATATTGGTAGTTTTATAAATGTTTTATTATGGCAGAGATAGGAATTTCTCAACCGTGATATAACAAAATGATATACATAATAATATACAACCCCGCTCAAAAGAATCAGTAACTACCAAAATATTATGCAAATTAATATTTTATTCAATCAATTTTATTACCAAAGGAAAAATATTTTTTCTATATTCATTATCATAATATTGTACATCCTTAAAAAGTGCTCTTTTTATACTTTAATTTGGTAAAAGAATTATTAAAATCGGCCATTGTGTTTCGTCGCTATGATAATTTGAACTTTGACAATTTATATTGGTGGAAATAGTATTTGTAATTTACTGTTACGATTTCTTTTGAGCGGTGGTTCAAATTACTAGAGCTTATCAAAAAATGCAAATGTAAAGGACATATGAATTGAGTCACCTACCTGATAACAATAGACCCCATAAAACTTGGGCAGCAGTGTCATTGGATGTTGCATGAGGTTCATGAAATATTCCGGTAACAACTCCCGCAAAAATTCCGCTTCTTTGTGTTGCACTGTCTTAACAATGAACTCATCATCGTAGGAGATATAAAATATGGAACCACTCGCCCCGGGATTGGACAATTCTCTTAATTCATGGTTACATAAAGAGTCCTGCAAGCAAATGAGCAGATTCAGTGAAAAACAAATAATCAATATAAACAAGTGTACTGGAATATTGGGAATACTTTGTGAGGAATAAATAAAGGTTCATTAGGAACAGGTGCTTCTTTGACAAATTATAAAATATTAATGCAACCTATTGCACTACATTATATTAACATAGTTGTGATTCTGTGTATATGAATGAATAATTAATGAACTATAAATTATTTTATAAAAACAGAGATCCGTTTGGAGGTACCACAGACTAAAAACATATATTCAGTTTACCCAGGTTTAAAACTAGTAATCCCGAGTTTTTTCTAATCTTTCTAAATATCGGTCCATATCTGGCAAAATGAAAATTTAATAATGATTCCTGGAAAATATGAAAACAAGCATCAAATTCCGATCAGATCTAATGATTCCACTAGCTGATGTAAATAAGATCCATACTATCTACTCATTAGAGGAAGAAAATATGATACGTAGCCTCTCTATCTGACAGAGTCTGTAGATAGAGAGAGAGAGAGCAGTGAACTATTATTAGTAAACGAACATAATCAATTCACTGCATAGCTTAGCACTCTAGATAGAGAATGAATCTGTAAGATCATAAGCGCACTCTAATCAGCCAGAGTAAACACTCCACGGTCGGATAAATAGACAGGGTCGTTATCACGACATCCATTGCAATAAGCAAACAATAAATTTTAGTTTAAAAAAGAAAACAGTTTTATATAGTAGAAGCGCTGGATGCCAACAGCTCGGGCATTCTTTTACTCGACAAAGATATACAAAGTGACTAAATAAACGTTTCATGCTCTAACTAACAAAATATTCTGCTAAAAATGAAACAGAATAGCCGAGTTCCAATTAGCAAAAAATATGTAGTTAATACTATACTTCTTAATAAATAATCAAAAAGGTTACATAAATGTGAATGTTTAGTGTACTGTGCTCATTTAATTAAGGATGTGATCTTTGAAGTTAATTTTAATGTAAACGAATTAATTAAATGGCTCAAAATGTTAATTACTCTACCAGAGAAAATTCTGGAAATCCTATCAAAGCGGAAGTCTACTCCATATAATTTGATATCATTTGTATACGACACTGATTATTTTGAAAGGTCACATACATTCTTCTCATCTGCTGTATATAGTAAATATATATTCTGCAGAGAAATATTACTTTATTTTATAAAGAATGTGTTATGCATAAAGAGAAAATCTATATGATCTGTAATAAGATATTTCTCTCCAGAATATTTATTATAGAAGATGGAAGCTTGTGTGACTTATCAAGATAACCAGTGTTAGATATAGAGTAGATTTCTGTCTTGATCAAATATACAGATTTTGTGTCATGTGACCGGTTTATGGACAAACTAAACTATTTAGTTAAACTATTACTATTACTTTAAAGTAATAGTAATAATTTTATTATCAATTAATTATGGGGATAATAACAGAGTAAACCATAGTCTATATTCTGTTTTGAATAAAAATCGATTTTAAAGATCCCACCCTAACCCAAACCCATCAAAATGCCGGCTTTTAGATTGCCTGTCTTTATCACCGGTGATTTGATCAATAGGTATTGAGTATGGCGCTTTTAGCGAGCCAAAATAAAAAACCCGCTTAGTTCTAAATAATAGTATCAAACATAAAATCAATTTCAGTGAAAACGTACAAGAAAATCTGTCATATCGACTTTAAAGAACTCTCTGAAATAACGAAATGCGGATGGAGCATAGGTTTTGAATTTGAAATCTGAGAGAGAATGGGCGGGTGTTGTTTTGCTACCCTCACGAGGAAAATTTACAGTTTCAACAATACCAAAGTCGCACAATAAAACGTCCCGTTTTGGTTTTTGTTCAGTCATACTGACACTAACTTGAATTCCCAGCTTAATGGCTTGTTGAATTTCGCTAGTGGCTTTCTAAAAACAAAAGATAAAGTCCACATGCTTACTTAAAATTCCCTTAAATTCATTAACAAAACCAAAAATATTTTAAACATTCACGAACTTTTTTATAGGTGACTTGTCCACCCGTTACCCTCCGATGTCCTAATTTTTTTTCTTTGTCTTTCTTTGTGAGATTTGATTGTTGAGGCATAGTACTTGAGGCTTTTAAATGCGATTTATCAGGCGGTCCTGGACCCATTGTGGATGCTAAAAATATTGGAAAATGATATTAGGAAAACAACACTGGGTACATTCTGGGCTGAAGTAATAGTCGAAATATTTACTGGTAACTCTTAAAAATGGTTTCTATATTTTAAGAGTTTAAGATTTGGAATGTTTTTATTAGGAATACCTCATCAGTTTTAAATTTTTATGAGTTATAGGGCTACAAAATTGTAAAAAGAAAATAACTCCAAAGAGCGATAAAAACAATGGTATCACGATCTAATATAGGAATTAAAGATGATTTTTATTGGTAAGAATGAAAGGAGTGTAAATTCCTAGTGATTTTTGAAAGAAAATTACAACTCTATTCATTCAAAGAATGCAATTAAAATCAAACCAATGTATGATTTAAAAAGAACGCCTTTGGTTAGTAACATTATTCACTAAATAGAAGAAAGGGGAAAAATGTCGGAATAAAATAGTTGTTCACTAAACTAAACAGCAAAGTGCTTCTCTTAGAGTGAGAGTCGACTATTTATTTTTCAATAAATGGAGCCCCACCCCAAAATCATTGACATTCATAACAAAAACACTATGTTGGTAGCTGGAATATTGGATTTAAATTGCATTTAAAATGCATGTATGTGTATCTAACTATGACTAAACACCATTATATCCATTAAATTTGCATGGACTAAAAATATTTCAATATTGAATAAAAATAACATCTAAATGTTTGATATCACTTTTATTGATCAAAATTTAAAGATAACCTCAACATATCTTAATATTAACAAATGAAGTGAAGTAGTCTAGAATAGTATCTACAACCCAAGTAAAAAGAAATGTGACTTTATTCAATTCACCAATTTTAATGAGTATAAATGAAAAAGTTTCATTGACCAAAAAAGATATTTTTACTATAAACAAGTATTTTCTCAAACCCTAACCCCAAAATAGGTCTACCAGGTAAAATTGCAAAGATAAAGCCTTTTCTATTTAGTGTAAGTAAACACAATTACTGTGGCATCATGAAATCTGCAGTGAACAAATGCCATCAGCAGATATTTGTATTTTTGTGGATGAGTCTCCTTTCTATCTGCATCCAAACTCTTTCAAAATATGTCTACATAAGAGGTCATACATGACTCCATGTGGTTTGGTGAAGATTTTCAGATGATATTGGTACAAATAGTGGGAACATTCGATCAATAATTTCCTAATTTTTGAAGCCCTTTCCAGAGTTACTATTTTATTTTAGTTCATTACATTTTAAGAAATGTTAAATTATTAAAATCAGTAATTAAATATCCAAATATTCTGGCTAATTATTTAACTAGTTCAAAAATAGCACTTCTTCTATGGTGGGTTTCTTTTTTGCCAGGGTTGTAAAAATAAGAGGTGACTAAATTGAATAACAATGATCCTTTATGCCTAGCACTTGATAATAGTAGAACTTTAATTGTAGAAAATTTGCTATTCTTTACAAATTGTATTAGTTATATCAGCTATCAAAAATTATTACCTAACATAATATTGTGTGGAAATGATTAGATTTTCTTAATTTAAAGCCTTAACAAAATTCTGATAATCTTATAACATTGTTATTTATAGACATCTGAGCTGAGCTAGTGTGTGAGTATATTCTGAAGTGCTCACTTAGTTTTTCATCATATTATTTGTTTACACTGATTTCTTTTATCAGAAAATTAAAGACTATAATATTGACATTCAGAAGCTGATTCTACCTATCTAATTTGTTTGCAGATCGGATTTGCCATTCAAGAGATATCACCAATTTTTGTGTACTTTCCACTCAATAACACACTACAATCTTTAAGCTACAAATCAACAAACAATCAAGCCTATTAACTATTAACTCTATTCACATTCTTGCATAGCTTCTGATATGTGTCTAGCACAGACATAATATACTCAACACAACCTGACTGAAATGAACAACAGGAAAAATCCAGGAGAGGAGCTCCCAAACAAAGATGGGAGTAAAAGTTTTAGATCTTGGGGCCTGCGAGTTTATAATAACTCTAATCATAAATTATATAATGCCTAAATTATTTATTCTGTATATGTATACATTGAAATATATATAAATATAATATAGTATACAGTACTATCTATTCCTTCCTTAAATTATATGTATTAAATTACAAAATATGTAAAGTAAAAAGTTAATATTTTATAAGTTAGTAGTATTCATAAAAACAATAAACTAATGATTATTATACATATATATATAATAAACTAATTATTATGATCATATAAACATATGTATATTTAAAACAAGATATAAAGCAGATATTTGCGCTATCAATGCCATGAAAAATAGTTGAAAATTTTGAATTTTCTATTTGTAGAATAAATTTTAAAAATGTAAAAAATGTTTTCAATTTAAAGGTTAGGGTTAGGTTTATACTTGGGTTTTTTTTTTCATAATTTTCATATAAGTAGTTACCAAATTTAAATGTTGATTCATTATTTTATGATGGGCTAAGCATGTAGTCCATTTGTGAGAATACAATGTGAAAGTTTGTCAAATATACAGGTCATTTTTTAAATTTTTTAGCATCTATAACTGATTTACAGATTATTAAAAAATTCTTTTCAAATAACTAATTTTGATTGAATTTGTATTTTCTGATAATCTTCAGTCAAAATTAAATGAATTAAAGCTAAATGCCGAGAATAATGTTATTTATTTAATAAATTTTCATCCTTATAGACCTCAAGTTTTAAGATTTGACAATAGTAATGAATATGTTGATGTAAATACTTAACAGAATTAGGTTGTGACAATTCTGTAAAGATGATATTTTTTAAATAAATAACATGGTGCACCAATAACATTATTCTCAGTATACTTCAAATCATTTAAATTTTACTGACATGCTGTTTAAAGAGAAATTTCAAAATCTTCAGTCAGTTTATGAAACATTCTGGTTTTCCAAAAGTATCAGTATGTATGAATAAAATAATTAGTATTAATTGCATCGCAGTGGCTATTTGCCAGATCAAACCAACAAATTATTTAAAAAAATTCTATTGACAGGACAAAATTTTTTAGGGAGGGTTAATATATGCATTGTAATTAGATTTTATGTAGGTTTATTATAAAATTATAATTATAATAAAAAATATCAGTTAGAGGGTTATGATAGTAAATTAGAGATTTTCAAAATTCTTCTGTATTGTATACATACTCATAAATTATTCCAGGTTGTCCCAGTATACATAGTGTTTAGTTTGTTGGATTGTCCCAGAAAATAGAGATTAAATTATTTGTTGAAATTATTTATATTAATATTCATCAGTTGAATTATACTTTTCCTGGCAAATGCCACTGTGAAATTACAGGCCGAAATTACATATCATTGACTTGCAGAAAACTGAGATATGAAATTGATACAAAAGATGCAAATGGATACAAAATTATTCAAAGGATTAAAAAATATTCAGTTTAAATGTTTTCTCAAATTATATATTATGATAAATTACAGACAGTAGAAAATATTGCATATAAATACATTTATCGTAATCCATATCGGACAATAAGGCCAGAAATTTGAATAGAAATGGCCACAGTGAAAACAATAATGATTAAAACACATATATTTACATATATTAAGAATTTCTAAAAGCTCATTAGAAAAATCTTTATTTTGTTTAATATTTTAGATATATTCATATTGAAAAATAATACAACAAGTATTGTATTTGCAGATCTGATTTAATTTTAGAATAATTGTTCAAATGATATTCAATAAAATATGTTATTTGAAAATCTTTGTTGGCTAAGAGGGTGTCACCGCGAATTTTTATATAGATTCTTTGTTATTTTTATATAGAGTCTGATATCTTGTGCAGCTTTTTTGCTTCGAGTATGAATGTTTAGCTTTAGTTTAAGATTGTTGCACTAGTTCGATTTGTTGATTATCTGATTAATGCGAGGACTACGTCATTATCTACGATAATAAAGTAGTCCTTGGATCAATGTCGTCATTGATAACAATTAAAAGTATCACTGCTGTCGTTGTTGTTGTTGTTGCGCGGTCGCGTCACAGGGTCAACCCGGGGTCCGCAGTGGCCCGGCACCCATTGGATGACAACACTGGCTCTTACCTTATGGAGTTCGCGTCTGAGTCTTTTGATGTCTGTGGAGTCGGCTTCTCCTGACCCGTCTAGCGCCGTGAGAGTGGCTAGGCTATCTGAGCATACGATTATCTTCTTGTCTACGTCGATGTTTCCTGAGCCATTTTGTTGTCATGAAGAGGGCTTCTATTTCAGTCTCAAAAGAGCTAGTGTGCGGTCTTCCTTTCTTCTTATGTGATCTTTTTAAAAGAATTATTACTAACCAAGACCACCCTTTAAATTTTGCTGTACCTCATATTTCAGTTTCAG
>JAYJLU010058877.1:6140-16484 GCA_036873645.1 Minona dolichovesicula | reverse complement strand
GAATGAATTTCATCTGGTTTATAGAGTTCTTCATGCTCTGTTTTATGAATGAAGAATCACTCCAATATCTTCTATAGATATTGAGTAATTCACTCTCAAAGTCAACTAAATTTACCTATATTTCAATAGTAATCTCCATTTTTCTACCACCCAGACAAAAAAATCAATAAATTCTCTTTATAACGCGGAATTTTCGCCTGTCCTCCGTCTAGGCAAACTATAGGTAGATTATAGATCAAAGCTATACACCATAGAGTATTCACTCTTTAAAATACAGAAATGCATATCGATGGCTTTAATTCAAAAACATTCTTATCGCTCTAGACAACCACAAAGGTGTCACCAGAAAGCTAGAGTTGGGCCCATCAGCAAGTAATAACTGACAAATATCTGGAAGAATATCTTCAAAATCCACGAAACAAGAGCCCACATCATCTTTCAATGGGTTCCGTGCCACTCCGGAATAGACGGCAACGAAGGGACAGATCTGCAACCTAGAATAAACTCAAGAGCCGCTCAACTATAAAACAGTAGCCAGCAACATCAACAGGAAAATAACAAACGTCTGGAAAAACAAGCATCTTCATTCCAAATGGAACATCGCTAGAAAGCATCAGGAAAACTTTACCAGAAACGAACGCACTGCGATATCCCGATTCCGAAAGCGAAGAGGTATCGCATTGGCAAAGAGGAAGATGACCTCTGCGAAGCATCCAGAGAAAGAGAAACCACCACCCACATCCTCAATTACTGCCCAAGTACCACAACGCCAGTCTTAATATCCAAGGCAGCTACATTTCTGAAGAGAAAATCCAAACCTCTACGAAATTGTCCAGTTCCTACGGGAGATCGGCCTCTGACAGGCTGACTGAAATGTTCTACAGCAGGGAGACATCATCATCAACAACAGTCCCCAGATTACTGGGGACTAACCATACAATGGGTCATGCAAAGGAATCGGCCGAATGCGATCACTGCGGAGGAAGATCACCTATTCAACTGCCCGCAGACGGAAGTTGAGGGGTCATGAAGATCCCTCGATATAAAAGGGATCCAGGACCTGGCGAAGGAGGAAAGTATCTTGATGTTGGTGAAGAAGTGTCGGGGACGAAATGGCTTGAGTGAAGATGATGGGGGGAACAACAACAACCACAACATGGATAGAGCAGCGAGGATGGACCTGGAGGGAGTTCTGTGCAGTTTTGACGGAATGAAGAGGAGAGTGGGAGAAGAAAACGGAGTGGAAGTACGACAGATCGAAGAGGGTGTAAGGCAAGGAAAGAAGTGAAAGCTGTTGGAAGGAAGAGGAGGGTTGGAAGAGGGAAGAGATGGTCAGTATGGCGAGATTCAGGTGCGGACATTAAAGATACAAAGTCAGGATCGGATTGCAAGTGGAAGGGAAATGTAGAAGGTGTGGTGAAGAGGAAGAGGGGATGGAGCACATGTGGAGATGTGACGCAGAGGCCAGCAAGAGGATGGAGTATGGGCTGGAGGAGGTAAGCGACGCTCTCCTGGGAGACCCAGAGAAGCGAGGAAGTACTGGGAGTGGTGGAAGGTTTAGTAGCCCAAGGATGACGACGACGACGACGACGACAACAACTTCAATTTGACAAAATAATTTTTTAAAATCGCTCATTGCGCTTCATCGCTATAACAGTTTGAACTTCACCAATTTATATTGGTGTAGATGGGATTTTCTGACGCTTGGTAGGAACTAATCGATATGTAAATATCTATAATTACTATATTTAAACAAATGAATGCGATTCCTTTCCAACTTACTTCTCCGCGGTGTTATGATGCATGGTATTGGCAGAGCCACCGATGGCGTAGATCATGTCATCAATTACACCGACAGCTACACGATTTCTCGCCACTGACATTGGGGCGCAGACGTGCCAAGAGTTCAGCATGGGATCGTAACAGTCCATGTGAGGCGCGTCGAAGTTCCCCTGCTCGTTGTTATTCCTGCCGCCCACTAAATAAATGCAACTCCTGACGCAACAGGCTGCTAAACCGCTGCGAGGACTGGGAATATCGGCTAAACGACTCCACAGTTTAGTGACCGGGTTGTAACACTCGAATATGTTGAGGGAATACCGAAGATACCCACCAGAGGAATAAATAACCTGAAATTAATGAAACACAACGAGCATTAAGCTTCCGCATGTACATACATATTATGATACAAACACCCGACCCAATTATGAATAGCATAGCCACAACAAGACCTTGACCTGAATAGTGAAATACTACGTCCTGGGATATAAGGCCTGCCAGGGCAACTATGTATAGTACAGCGCTTAGTAGAGCATTTAAGCCTGCTTTAAAACTGGTACCAAACATTCGAACAATCATAACATTCATACAATCGAACATTCGATTACAAGGCGGGGGCTCTAATCACTGAGCTGCTTGCTTATGTGATCATCACTATCACAACACGCATATCCACAAACTAAGGTTATCCCCAGATACTTGTTTCATCTCATCCACTATAGATTTCTCTACCTTCTATATTATAGAAGTTGTCAAAAAAGCTTGCCCATAGAACTTTAGCTAAAGTCCGAGTTGGTTGATGTTGGGAATACCAAAATTATTCCTATGGGATGCGAGGGATTTGTGACACAGATTATGTAGTTGTTTCATTTTGTTTGGGTCAAAGTAATCTCCAAGCGCACATGTTCGTTAACCAATAATAATAATAAAGCAAAGCACAATAGAATCGCTAACATTGTACATTGCTAACATTGCTCTGTAAGAAACTAGGATTTCACCATGAGAGCAATTGGATACTATGTGGACTTCAGCATCCAAACAGATCACAGAATAGAACACAATAGACCTGATATTCTGGTAGTTATAATTGACACTGCGCAGTACCACCAGGAGATCTCACAGTCAATTCAAAAGAGGATGAGAAGATAGAACGATGTGTAGTGCTGGCCAGAGAAATTAAGGAGACCTGGAAACTTAAGACGCACCAGTCATAGTCGGGGCACTTAAGAAATTAAGGAAATGGATCAAAGAGCTAGAGATAGATAGATATCTCAGTAGGGCTTATTCAGAAGGAAAACATTGTTAGGCTCAGCAAGAATATTGAGGAAGGTGATGGACATATCGACAAGCGTTAACCAGATACGAAGCTACTCACGCTATATAAAAAACCAACCCTTAAAACTATCGTTTCTACTCTTGTTTTTACAATATGGGACTGTACTGCGATGAACTCTGGACCGATGCTTCAAGCTTGAAACGGAATCCTCCTCAACTCCGTGCTCGACTGAAACTCAAGGAAAGTCAATTTGCCTGGAGTATGGTCCCCGGATTATATCCACATCCAAATCTAGTGACTGACTCTAAAACTTAACACTCAATTCTTGTTTTTGCATGTTATAACTTCTCTACCATTAAAACCTTTACTGTACCTATTTTACCATCTGATCATGAGTCCTAGACTAGTTGGTAGATTTTCCAAATACAAATCGACTAAATAGTCGAAAGGAAATTTTTATATGACGACGATGATGATGATGATCGATGATGGTAATGTGCTTGAGTCCAACTGACGTCAAATTGCACAGACAAATCATCACACAATTGTAGATGACAATAAATAAGATTGGGTGAGCAATAAAAATCATTTTTGTTCCATTTTATATATACAACTGTAGGTGTATGTATGTGTGGTCTGTTGTGCCGTGTGTATCTGTGGATTCGCAGCTGAATTCACAAAACGAAACACACCTTCTAAAAATACAGGCTAACATTCCACACCATCAATATGTAGTGATTTGTAAATCGGTGTCAATACCTAGCTATAGCTGGCTAGCTGGCATAGCTTTAAATTATGGAGAGAAATCATCATCATCAACATAAATGCATGATATTATTGAGTCTCAATACTGGAATTCTATTCTGAACTAAGAGTAGTAGGTATGGGTATAGTATAGGTAAGCAATAGCAGCTGATTCCATTTGCATTATTGTAGTTAGTAGAGTTATGTGTTGTTTGGAAGTTGTCGTTGCGCATGCAATGACTTGTGCCCTAACTCCTAACTAACATCTCGCGATTAACGCGAGAGAGAGAGAGACAGACAGACAGACAGATAGAAGAGACGACATAGAGAGATACATCGTTGGAGTTTGTCTGTCCGATGCATAATCTTCACTGGCGATATTATGTAGATACCTATACATAGGTATAGTAATTATGAATAGTCTGGTGTGATACGTTAGTCGATTGATTGACCACAGACATACATAATATAGTATACATACCTACTAAAACACGGCACCAACTAGAACTACCTAACTAACTGTTGTAGCCAAGTTGTGATTATTATACTAAACTGTCAACAACATGCGCGCAATTAGTATCAATGAGGAGGCGCTGAGATGAACGAAACAGGTAGAAAGAATAATTATGAGGAGAACACGGCACCTCTCGTATCATAAATAGAGCACACACATGGTCTACTTTATTGAATGCATAATCATGTGTGTAGCTGCTTCAACTAACTAGAACTAGAATGTATATTGTTATGTACATATGTATATAAAACAACAAACACTCTTATAATACACACACACACACACATACACAATAAGAGGACGGATTTGTCGTCATGATTGTGTGCACAAAATTATACAAAGCTTTAAATGAGAATTGCATCGCAATTATCAATCAGACCAGTAGAACAATAACAATATACAATCATCAGGGTTAAAAGCATTGCTGTTAGATATTAGACAAAAACTGTAATAAACAGGGAGGAACAAAAGATGAAAGCCATAGAGGTTACACAGAGGTTTCACTCTCAAAATATTGAAATGTGTATGTCGATGGTTTGTCCGTGTCACTGCTGATAAATTCCTATCTCCACCATTATAAAACTACCAATTTCAAATTGTCGCCTCTCCTAAACGCCTTCTCTGATTTTAATTATTTAAAACATTCGCTCATTGAAACAACGTATACATTAAGAGCTTTCCAAAAATATAAGAATTATTAAAATGTGATAAGGCACTTAGGAGAGGCGACAATTTGAAATTGGTAGTTTTATAATGGCGGAGATAGGAATTTATTAGCCGTGACACGGACAAATCATCGATATACGTATATTTCAATATTCTGAGAGTGAAACCTCTGTGTAACTGTTGATATTGATATTTATAGATGAATTCACAGTTAAATAATAATGTGGGGTGAGTCTCTATCGCATATATTGTATAGTCTCTATATTGTATAGCATCCATTACTGCTGTAGCTACATGGGGCATGATGCATTTCTAGAAATTCATGCCCATAAGGAAACAGTACAGCAATAGAAACTAACATACCTACTAGACTTATTAATTCAATTTTCAATGAAATCACAGCCATAGAGTATCTATCTACTCTCCAAACTCTACAGTCAGAAACGCACATCGATGGCTTTGTGCCAACAGCGAGAACAATTTCCTATCTCCGCCAATATACAAATTGACATCACTTCGGAATTCCTTCTTTGATTTAAACAATTCTTAAATATTTAGAAAATCCTCTTTTTTGTATTTCCCTATACAGTGAAAGAATTATTAAAATCAGAGGAGGCGTTTAGGAGTGACGTCAATTTGTATAATGGAGGAGATAGGAAATTGTACTCGCTGTTGGCACAAAGCCATCGATATGCGTTTCTGCGTTTCTTTATATTTGTGGACAACGTTTTATCTTTAAATTTTCACGAATCACTCAGAGAAATCAAAGGCCGAAGCGTTTAGCATGCTGAAGACGTAACGATTTGAAATTGATTGTTTTATCAAGACGCAGATAGGAACTTATCAGTGCTGTTTTGATACGTATTTCAAGCTCTATCTGAATACAATACATTATTAACTCTATATGATAGAAGATACCCCAAATATGGGGCTACACAATATAACAATTATACAATCATCGGGTTAAAAGCATGGTTGTTAGATATTAGACAAAAACGATTGGAACACACTGTCATAAACAGTAAATCATTATGGAGGATTATGTATACCATTAGAATAAATAATCACAGAGAAACTACTCTTGCTTGTGTAGATATCGATTAGCTCCTACCAAGCGACAGAAAATCCTATCTACACCATTATATACATAAATTGGTGAAGTTCAAATTGCCATAGCGACAAAACTCAATGATTGATTTTAATAACTCTTTTATTCAATTAAAGTATAAAGGCGCTTTTTAGTGATATAAATTCCTAATAGGTACTATAAAGTCTAGAAAAAATATGTTTTTCTTGCTTAAATAAGATAGATTAAACAAAATGATATGAAATATATTAGCCATTGTTCAATCAAGATATAGATTTTCCCTCATAGATTTGACATTCGTCGGTATGACAATTTGAACTTCATCAATTTATAAAGGTGAAGATAAGGATTTTCTGTCACTTGCTAGGGATAAATCGATATATCCAAATATCTACTAGCTAGCAGCAAGAGTCGATTCTCTGTATGAAGCAATATACAATAATAACCAACACAGCACTTGCATACCTGATTACAACCAGCGGTTCTTCTTTTGTTATTGCATCGTCTGTGCGTTGTGAGATCCAATAGCACTTTTTGAAGATACTCTCTACAATGCGGTACTTCATCTAATGTGGAACAGTTCTTAATTTGACCGCGAATGAAATCTGGCGGCAAAGAATGACAGCGTACGTAAGACAGCAGTTCAAATAGGGCAGCAGATCTGGAAGCATTGTCGTGATTCACCCACCGTATCACTGCGTTGAATACTTCCACCTCAGTTCTGACATTCAGCTCGTCGCGTTTAATTAAATTCATCAGCTGGCAGGGCTTTAAATTTAAAAATTCATCGTGCTTACAGACTTCACTGAATTGTTTATCAACGAATGATTGCGCACTCTTCATCAATTCCAGGCAGCCATTCGATGTGGCAAACTCGCAAATACCGATTGAATTGGATGGGTGGAGCTGGTGCTCGAGGAATGTGCAGCACGCCTGCATGATGTGCGACATCTGGAACATCGTGGCAGCGGCTAACAGTTCGCAGACATTCTGCTCACGAATGACAATCTCGCCGGTGTAAGCGAAGTGCACTAACTTGTTCATAATTGCCGGCGATACGCAATAGACGGGTATTTCACTCATTTCCGATTCGCGCATACCGCTGGTGAACATCGCGCGAAAATAGGGCGACGCTCCGGCGAGTACAATTTTGTGACAGTGAATCAATTCGCAGTCGACTCGCAGGGCGACGTCAGTCAACTTTCGCGCGAGAAACAGCGAATACATCACCTTGAAGCTTTCACTGAGATACTGGTCCACGTGATATTTGTGCGAATCTGAGTCTAACGAGTCGGTACGCAGCTCGAAGCAAGTGATACACACAAAACCGCCTGCATTGGCTGTGACTGGGACCATACTGGAATGGTTGGAATTACTGTTGTATTGATGAGTGGGACAGGCGGACGGTGCCATTGGATAATCTTCGATATTGTCCTTCATGATTTTTTAATTATTTGCACAGATTCGCGTTTGAATAATAGAAATTTATTTGTCTCACTCACTCACTCACTAACAACTGTAATGATATAAAATCAACATATTTAAAAGAAGGAAATCTCAACATTGTTGTATATTATTGGGCTGTTAAATTCTCGGATTTCTATTCGACTATATAATTATGCAAGATTTATTTTGCACAGAGGCTTCACTTTTATATTTAAGACAACATATCACAAGTTTTTGTTTAAAACCTCTACTAGGCGCAGTAGTAGAGAGACGACATTGCCATTTATTAGGGTAGGTAAGCTTAGCGCAGAAGGACAGACGCATAAAAAATGCACGTCTAATAAGTATACACAACAAAATATAGCATAACATCCACTGAGTGAACTCATAGCGAACTTTATCACACAAAACCAACGCGTGTGTGTGGAATGACGGAGGCTACTTGATATACAAATGCTAGTGTACCCACACTGAATGAATGAATTGCTGAGCTGAGACAAGTTAGTAAGTAGTTGAGCGACGAGCGAGCCGAATTATATATCTGTAGCAGCCAAATTGAGTTAAACGCGCGCGCATTTACCTACCTACATACCAACAGCAAATCCAACCCAACAGACAGACAGACAGACACACACACACAAACACAGAGAGAAAAAATACCAACAATATCAACAGAAGACAACCCGACAACAATCGATAAGAGACGCTTCAATTCGTTTTCACTGGCTCATTGAATCACAGAGCCACTCCGCCTCATTCAGTAAATTGCACTATAATAGTTACCTTTTTCTCTCATAAGTCGTTATTAATCCAGCACACAACCCTTTTAACAGGCACAAGAAAATCTACCCGCTTAATTCTTAAACAGTCAACTGGCTTCCTCCTCTTTCGCTTTCGCTGCTGTAACATCTCAGTTTTGCTGGAAGACATTATTTCAACCACAATCAAAGCCAAAGCGCCTGACAACAAGATTCCTTAGGCAGACAGTCACTCTATCTCTATCTAGCTCTAGCGAACAAAAAGGCAACGCGCTTTAACACCACAACACAACTAACTGCACCATATAATGAGTGATACGAGTGCAGTTGACTACACATCGCTATCACAACTATAATATGTAAAGGCGACGAGCGCTACTACTATACAGTTGGTAGTTACTACTTACTACGTTGGCTACTTACTTGCTTACTGCACATTGAAACCTGACTGGCTAAATTCACTGGCGAGTTTTCATCATAAAGCTTCTCTCTCGACTAAGAGAAAAAGAATTCTTAGCAAGAGAGGTATGTAATATCAGCTAGCTGGCTTCCCTACAGCTCCCCCGACAATATCATTTCTAGTCAAGTAAACATTTACACTTAGAGAAGGCAGAGTCTGTTTCAGGGAAGTCTAATATTGCCAGACAATGGTGTTTCGCGATTAGCCGCGCCAATTCATAAGTGAAATATGAGGAGTTTCAGCGGCAGACGACTATTCAACACATCCCAGAGAGGCTCCTAGCATGAGCAAATCTTACTTAGTGTTCCGGATATGAGTAGCGCTTGGCATGACTGTCATCTATACTGCCAGAATAACAAAACTTCTGTATGGTTAGTTAACGGATTAGTTATTAGGGATGGTATCTACATATCTGTCTTTCACAATCAGTTAGGAAAATGGAATATTATTCTCCTCTGTGTAATTTCTCAGTGAATTTTATATTAAAGGCTGATTGATAAAAACGAAGCATTCCGCAGCTTCATATATTAAATATCTGAGGAAAAAATATTTAATAGCCCATATAAGCTACAGAAACTAATCTACAAATATCCATGCTAGAGAGATATTATTTCGCCAACTATATAAATACAGCTTTTACAGAATTGATCAATATAACGTATATGATCCTACGAAACAATAATTCAGATAGAAGATATCAGGAACCTATTTTTTAAAGGAATACAAATAAATAGCTTACTTTAATGCACAATTCCTCATAATAATAGAATTCATAGACGATGGATTCGCGGTTGAAAACATAATGAATCTGAAATGAAATGATTTTTTTCAAATTAATTAATATAGTTGGTTGGATTTTAAAGGCAGTAAAAGTTAAAATGTCAATTGGAAAACCGCAGTTAGAATCATTTAAGTATGAAATCTGTCAATTGTAACTATCCTATTTATTTAACATTTTTTACTGCAGACATGAAAATCATAATATCTTCCAAGAAAAAGATAAAGGTTTCTAAATAAAATAAACATGATTTTGCAAATCAATTTTTTTTACCGTTCATGAACATCAGGAAATATTTTTTATGTATTTGGTATATTCTTTTTATTATTGGTGGGATTGCTTCACATCATGGCATGATATTTTCCAATAATGTTAAAGCCTAGTTTCATCAAAAAATGATTTTTAAAATAATCTAATTTCAGAGAACAGATGAATTTATAGCAATAATTCACTTAAATAATTGATCAAGCGATTCATATTTAAACTATGTAAGGTGTGAATTTATGTCGTGTGTCGTGTGAATTTAATTTTCAAGAATTTATATATTAATTCTAGAAGGAAATCACAGGTAATGTAGCTAGCATTAAAAGATCTAAAGCCTAAATTTCTGAATACATCAATATTGATAAATAATAAATAAATTACATTAAAGCAATATCATACAACAATTTAATAGCTCCTTTATTATATTTTAAAAAATGAATGATAAATTGAATTAATATGGACAAGACCTGTTATTCACTATATTAGAAAGACTGCAAATACAATGATTTGATTAAACCGTTAAATGCTTTACATATATAAGATACATTGAATCCTAACAATAATAAAGAAAA
>JAYJLU010057766.1:132-16490 GCA_036873645.1 Minona dolichovesicula | reverse complement strand
AAGCATAATGGTATTTGTCTGTTTAATTTGTTAATAATATTGTTAATGTGTTCGTTCCATTTTAGATTATTTTGAATAATCAATCCAAGATATTTAGTTGAACTATTTTCAGAAATTTCACTTTTAAGGTACCTAATTTTAGTTTTGGATCTAGATTGCCCGTGTTTCTCTTATTTGGGCTATTGCTTGTATTCAATGTTAATTTGTTACCTAACCAGTTGTCACGGTCCATTTTATGCATCATGCAAACATAAATCAAACGACAGATAGTTAGAAAACATTCGAAATAATTAGCTCTCTAAAATTTTGAGACATATTCATTATGTTTCAGATAAACGTGCACATTATTATGCCTGTGGGGTAATTTTTTACCCCGCAAGGTCGTTCAAGTGTTTTAAAAGAAATTTTTGAAAAGGACGATCAGGTAGGGGTACGACAGCCATGTTTTTCTAGTATTGTAATGGTTAGACTAGGTAGCCCTGCAAGTAGCATATATTAGACATACTACGAAACACCGTAAATTATCGAAGGGCATGTGTAATAATTTATGAACTTTAGCGTGACGTCATTTTTGTAGGGGGGTATAAAAATTTGTGACGAAGAGTGACAGAGGGGGATGGGGTAATAAAGGACCCAAAATTGCGTGACATCATTATCGGACAGCCCACTACATTTCGTAGTCACAATATTTAAACAACTAAAAAATACGTTTCATAACTTTGATTTCTCATCTTTCTTTCAGATTCGGTGAAAATATTCTGTCAAAAAGACATCTTTTAACGATTCAGGTTAGCTTGGTTATGCCATATTGATGCATATTTTCGAAAAATGGTTAAGGACGCTGATTAACGATTATGTAAAGCTTATTTACTTACTTATATTGTTTAAATACTCACGTAACAATCATTTTTAATTTTAATTTTTCAGTTTCACTCTGAAGGATACAATGGCGGTTTCAAGCATCATAAGTTCCCTTAGCATAAAGCATTTTGTTTCAGAATGCTTAAAGGAAGACCAAAATAATTTTGAATATAGTACATTTATTTTTGGCGAAGATGAAGGGACAGCAGATATTGTAATGAATGATCAAGGTAAATATTATCTTTATTTTGGAGATATTTTGGTGATTTTAATTGGAAGTGTCTATAGAGTAGAGATCTGCCTAGGTGGACTCAAATAAAAAATGCTAGAGATCCACCTAGACATTAGCGTTAGGGTATTTACATTCAGGCAGACCTCTAACTTTTCTACTACAGGTATGCCTATTTATATAGGAGATTACATATAGGTATATACAGTGGCCGCCACTGGATTAGCATCAAAGCCAAAAGTAGACATAATTTTCTGACTCCGTACAATTATAGTTTTATTATGCAGCAGAGATGATTGAAATGTCGGAACCAATCAGATTCATTCTTAAAATCAATACAAAGTTCCGACATTTGTAATTTTGTACAAGTCTATGAAATTTCAACAAGATGGCACACCCTGCCATACAGCCAAATGTACAATGGCAGGGCTGTGAGCTATGGGGGTTGAGGTTCTGGGTCCATGGCCTGGTAACTCCCTAGACCTCAACCCCATAGAAAATTGTTGGGTGTTGTTGAAAGCGAAAGTTAGCATTGCATCCTACTTCATATGACATCCTTATAATTAATTATAAGCTCAAGACAGCTTGGGTGATGCAAATTATGCCGGATTACTGTAAAAAATTAATTAATTCAATGCCTGATAGGATCCAGGTGGTCTTGTCAGCACATGGTAAACACATGAAATATTGAAATATAATCTGGATAATTTTAATGTTGTCAATTATGTCTATTTTTGTGTTTATTTTGTGTTGACATTTGTATTATTTCTTTTTTGATGCTAATCAATTGGCAAACACTGTATGTGGATTGGAAGAATGGGAACAGGTCAACTCGTACCTAAGTCACCTCACACTAGGTGATCTTGTACACTTAAAAACTAAAATAAACTTACTCACTAGGTAAACTTGAATAAAAAATAAAATTGTAACAGAGCAACAAACAAACAAAAGATTGATTTAAAATGACTGTTCTAATAGAAATAGAATATATATAGGGAATTTGCTGCATAGGTCCTTGAACCATCACAAGGCAACTTTATTCCTCGTCATTCAACCTAGACCACCAGTGAAGTAAAGACTTATTAGATACAATGTTGACTTGAGTACGAGTTGACCTGAATTCATTTTATATACTCAGGGTCTTTTTGTAAACACAGTTAGACAGTTGTATGGCATTTGACTACTGAGCAGAACTCTTCTATCGTATGCCATACGCTCTGTTGAACTGTGTTTACAAAAAGACCAGTGGGGTAGAGTTGATTTGAATTTAGTTATGATAATTTGTTGATTTCACATTTCAAAATTAACAAAATATTTAATTAAGCAGATTTCTGATACAATACATACATTTATTGCTGTGGCCCAATTGAGAACCACAAGAAGTTTGGAACTGGTCAGCCCAGTTGCAAACATTTTAGTGGTTTGCAACTGGTCGGATAGTTCTGAACTGATCAATGAGTTGAGAACCACAAAACAATAATGAATAGTTTACCTCTTAGAAATTTAATTTAATTGGTTCATTATTAAATAATATAATTGCTTTTCAAACAAATTTCAAATATATTTGTAAAAAAGTTCTCAACTGGTCGGCCCAGCTGGAAACTTCTGAATATGTATTCTCATGAATATTAAAAGGTTCCTAATTGGGCCAACCAGATAAGAACTTTTTTATAAATATATTTTTAATTTGTTTGAAAAACAATTATATTATTTAATAATGAACCAATTAAATTTCTAAGAGGTAAACTATTCATTATTTTGTGGTACTCAACTCATCGACCATTTGAAACTATCTGACCAGTTCCAAACATCTTGTGGTTCTCAATTGGGCCACAACATGATTCTTATTATCTAAGTTTGGTAATGTATTTATGTCCAATTGAGAACAAGATTGATGATATCAAATATTTTAAAAAAATTCAAAGGAACAAATAAATAATCCAACTGCTGTAGAAATCCCTAATAGAAATAGTTCAATGACATTAAATATTTAAAAAAAATGTATTTATCTGTCATAATTTCTCTTTTCTAGGTGTTGTGACAGGAATTTCTTTTCTGAATGCCATTTTTAAAGAAATGGGTTGCACCATAAAATGGCATGTCAAAGAAGGTCAATGCATATGTGAAGTACCAAAAGTGCTAGCTGTTATTAATGGACCTAGAAAAGAAATTTACCGTACAAAATACTTGGCCATGAATATCTTATCTCGAGCTAGTGGCATATCTACACTTGCCAAAAGGTTATATCATTGACAATAGGTCTAATATATTTATTTTATTTTTTAAATGTTAATAAATCATATTCTAAATTTCAGAATGCGTGGAAAAGTTGAAAGCCTTAATTGGAATGGGACTTTAACTGGTACAACCAAATTTACTCCTGGATTTAGTCTAGTTGAGAAATATGCCATGCTTGTTGGTGGTATTGATTCTGGTCGCTATGACCCTTCTTCTCTATTGATTCTTGATAGTAATCACACTTTCTTGGGAACTATTTCTGAGGTATAAATTTGATTTAATTTTACCTCTTATCAAAAAGCTAATTAATCTATTTTGATAACGTTTTATAATTTAAATAAAAATTTCCTTATCTAACTGAATGTGTACTTTTGCTATTTTGCAGGCTGTTGCAGCAGCTAGGAAAGCATCTTCCCATGCAAAAGTTGCGGTGTTGTGCAAAAGCCCTAAAGAAGCTGAAAATGCTGCCAGCAGTGAGCCTGATGTTCTATTGCTAGACAGCTTTGAACCCTATGTATGTATATTCTTTGTGACAATCAAGATTATATACTATATCTATGTCTTAAATGAAAGGTCGCATCTTGTATGCTATCTTTGAGAAAACAATTGTTTTACTGACATTTTTAATCTGAAGGACCATAATGTCGAAATATCAATTAGAAGAAGTATCATTTGTTTCAAGTGATACCACCACCACCTTACTTTGATTCATTATTAAACTAGATATTAATTTTATTATATTTTATTTTAGCTGATTGCTTCAACATGCAAGCAACTGAAGTCAAAATACCCTAAAATGATAATGGAAGTGTGCGGTTCTGTTGCTGAAAATAATTTATCAGCAATAGCACTTCCTCAAGTTGACGTTATTTCTTGCAGTCGACTTTGTCAAGATTACACTCCCATCAATGTTGATCTTAAATTTACTCACAGTATGCCAGAGTCTGCTGTACAATCAATATCACCTGCACAAAATGGCACTCCACTAAGTGTTGCTCCAACTAAGGACGCGGCTGAAGTTGCTAAATCACCTAATCTTAAAAGACCAGCTTCTTGTAAGTAACACAATTCCCCCTATTTCCTTTACCAACGATTTGTGATATTCTTTTCATGATTCTAAAAAAAGTCTGCCAAAGGATGACCTACTTTTCAGTTTAAGTTATCATTTCGTTTCATTAGCAATATAGGACTCGAGCTGTGTAGTAGACCAGAGCAAACTTAATTGCTTAAAGTTCTTTGTCGAGTTTGTTGAATGTTAAAATATAAGGAATAGAGAACATACTATGATTCTTGATTGGATCCATTTCATAATGGCTTGCTTGATTGATTTTTTAAAATAATCACTGACTCAGTAACTCCGATCTTTTATTTCTTAAAAGACTTCACCCAATTAGATGATCTAAAATTGTATGTGTTGCCAAACTCTGAAAAAGGTGTGATAAAATTTCCAATGAAATTATCGATTCATATTTAGGATACTGTTCTTGGTGCAGAGTAAAGTTCTCTCTTTTCGAAAATGCATTATCAAAAGGTGTAATACTAGTCTTAGAGTCGAGAATGTCAGTATAGCATCATGTTCTGATCCGAATTTACTTTACACTTTTCGGTATGAAATTGTGCATGCCATCAGGATTTATATAAATTTGTTTAATTTATCAGCAATCATTTTTCAATCAATTTATCAGTACTTCCCCAAGTTGACGTTATTTCTTGCAGTCGACTTTGTCAAGATTACACTCCCATCAATGTTGATCCTTTTTAAAAGTCAAACTAATCAGTTTCTGAACCGTATAGAAATGAGCATTTTCAAAAATTCAGGGTAAAATTTAAACACATACTACTGAGCTTATCGATTTTCTGTTACTCCATAAAACCTAATACAATTGAATTCACCAGTGCGCAATCAACATGAGAATTAAACATTTGCCTGATTAAAATCAAATAAGTGCTGAGCTTCTTTTGGAGGAAAAGTGATCTCATTTTAAGAAACCTCTCATCCCACTTATGTAGTAACTACTTAGTTGGGCTATCATTCTTGCTGAAAATTATTTTCACCCGTTTTGTACGCGTAGTGTAAGTCACCTGAATATCGGTTGATAGTATTTGGCTATTTCACAAATCCGAGTTGATGGTATTCATGGATTTGTAAAATTTTTAACCTTTATACTAAGGTGGAATTGATATGATTTCACCTCTATCAGATTTAAAGCTTCATTTCAGCCTAAAGTTTTAAATCTGGTCATCAATGTCAGAATCAGGCTTGATTGCTGATTTCCTCTGCGCCTGATGTCGGTCAAAATTGGTTGGGTGATAAAACATTTTTATTACGAATAAACTCACTTCATAATGATAATAATACATTATTTAAAGAATGACACATCCGATTTAAGTCCGTAAAACGTACCAACCTAAGTAAGTTGTCACTGTCTTGACTTTCACTTTATAAAAAATATATTAAACGAGATTTTCCCTGATTTCCTCTGTATTTAATTATGTCTACATTAAATAACTTAAAAAATAATGGCATTTCATTACAGAACTATGAACAATGTATATTTTAAGACTATACATATTTATATAAGAATTTATATGGATATTGCTTTTATCCTTATATATATACATATATGTATATAGTACATAATATGCAAACGGTTGTAGTATTTAAAAAATATTTAGCTAAATTTCTAGTTCTCAACCTGTAAGCGTGACTTATCAAACTAACGTTACTTTTATTTCTAGTTTCCTTTTATGTTAGATTGCTTACAATTAGGTTTCATGTGGTGGCTCTATCTAGTTATTGTGGTTAGGATGGACATAGTTAATACATTAAATTGGTCCTTAGTTACTGACTTACAGGTTGTAAGTCAGTTATTGACTAATAGGGTTAGTTTAGTTAGTACTCAGTTAGGTTTACCCACTAACAAAATATTCGTTCGAAATGATATATGTATGTATATTTCAGTATTTGTTGATAGCTAAATCTAAATAATTCCCCCAAAATGTGGAATATTGACACCATCAGTGCATTGTTAAGAGTACTGTCAGGTTTTTCGGATTAATTAAGAGTCCTGGATTTTTTAATATGCTTAAGCGTTTTAAGATTGACATATGTACTTTCTTACATAACAGAAGATGAGGAAGAGGTTTGCTAAATGCATGTTCTGGTCAGCAGAACATTGAAGCCTTACGCACGCATTTATCTCATGAGTTAATTTATTACGTTTCTAATTAGGTTTAGATTTTTCAAATACCCAAAAATTAATATTTTCATAATACATATGTATAATATACATGATCAATGATTCCTAGTTTTCATATTTTTATTTTATTTAAATGCAATTAAATTTCTTTTCTTGACTAATATGCTTTTACGTCACCGCATATTTCTCTTTTAAAATTTGCATTACTGCATCATCTTTAATAGTCTTGTGTTACTTCTATGAATTTGTTGAATCAGTTCTGATATATTTTAGTGTTGTCATAATAAATTGGAAACCTCACTAGTTAGATTTACCTAAAAAAATTCCCTTTAATCTCGGAAATACAATGTATATAAATGTATTTGAACATTAATTTTCTTTATCATGACTTGAAACTAAAAATGTTAATGATTTCTCAGCTGTTGCCGTGATAAATGATGAGTATAATTTTACATTATTTTATTATACAGTAGATAGATTTTGTGAATATAGAACCACAACTTATGTATTATTATTTTTGATTTACCAATTTGTTTGTAACTGAGATTGACAGCGAAAATAAGTATAATGATAATTAGCAGCATTGAAATATTACTTTAGTCGGGTTTCATAGAATTATATTTGTAAAAGGTCTTTAATGGTTTATCATTATTTAAAATTTTTATTATTAAGGATTAGATAGATAGCTCTCAATAAATTTTCTCCAAAAATCGTGATGGTCTTACGATACTTGAAAATAGGGTTACCACTCATTTGAGTGAATTACAAATACATTTGATAACACGATTCTTAGTTTTCCCTTAACAATTTAGTTTATTGAAAATGATTAGCTCTTCCTGAATTTATTTCCATAAAAGTTGTCGACAATCAACTACGTGAATGTGTTATTACATAATAATTTTAAATACTGTCTTTTATCAATAGATATTATAGTAAAATTATTCTGGATTTTCTAGTTTTTACTTGTAGTTGTCCATTTTAAACAAGGGTGGGTTTTCAATCCCGAAGAGGCTGCTAGTAACTTTTTATAAGTTTATGAAAACCGTATTTGGCATGATTTGTGTGTGTACGTTTCTGTCTAAAAGTTGATGTCGCCTATTTATATTGTCAAAGCGTTATTAAATTATCCACAAGAAATATTGTGCCTGTATTATGTAATATTAATGTTTGATTAAGCATTGATTCATAAACAGTTCAATTTTACCTACTCTGTATCATTTCAAAAACATTTGCATATTACATTTTGCATTTACTCGTTCTCCTTTTAGAAAGCAAAGAAGATTTACTTCGAGCAATCTGTTATCGACTGCCAAAATCTATAAACTAACCTTGTATGATTAACGATGTGTTGTTCATAATTTTCGACTATTAAAGTGTAGGAAAAAAGAAACAATTAATGTTAAATTAATCTGTTTCAATACAGTCAGTGTTTATAAACGTTCCTTAACCTTAAAGGATACTTCTTCCTAACCTTTATTGTTTCATCGGAAATAGCGCCTGGTTAAAAGATTGAAATTCGCTCATTATAGTCGATGTTATCCTACTTGACTTAACAAATAATAAAGAAAGTGTGTTTATTTATTATTCCTTTTGACAGCGTTTAATTGATCTTAATTCAGCATAAAACATGTTATTCAGTGATATATTCATCAAATGTCTATCTAGGTAATAATACAACCGAAGATGCCTCGACTAGGTTTGATCTAAGTATTTTATAGTGGCGTCATTATCGACCCGTCCAGCGAGAACAGCACACTCGCATAATTGATTAAGTTTCAGAAGTCTGGCGGCATATAGAGATAATTTAACAGGGATCGGTAAAAGAGTATTCTATAACATTCACCTATTCTGTATTGATAATTTGAGTGGTAAAGTTATGGTTAATGGTTGATTGCCTTTAACTAGAATTCGCACTGGTGGTTTGTTGAGCTGTAACTCATGTGTTTTGTGAACTACACGAGGTGGACTTCTAGCCGAGCTAAGTTACTGATAACTTGCTATTGCCGGTATATAAGAAAAATTCCTACATGAAAAGGGAAACCGTAACAGCTCATTTTTCATGATTTTCTAAAGTCATTTCTAAATTTTATGGTAATTCATTCAGTTGTGGCCGCACCGTAGACTTCAATGAGTTGAAATTTTAACACGATGTATAAGTATAAGCTGCCGAGTATACATTGTGTTAAAATTTCAACCCAATCTGTCAAGTGGTTCGGCCGCAAGTGAATGAATTACCATAGAATATTTTTGTAAACGAGGTGTTGTTTATAAGTGAGTTGATTATACTGTAATTAGAACAATTAATCTAAATTATATTGCAATGAAATTATATATTAAAGAATATTTTATGCAAATACTAAATTGTAACAATTGTAAGATATACTTTAGTTTAGAGACAGTGCTACGGAAATTGTTACCTAATTTCATAAGTTTAGGCCATATGAAATTTAAGTTCTATAAGCCGGGTCTGTTTTTAACATACTATAATAATTACTTTCTATTACTCACTGGCTTAGTTTATTGCGTGTTTCTATCCCTGTATATTTATTTGCTACTTCATTTTCAGGCCTTAAGAAAAACTGCATACGAATGTATGATTAGTTTTGTAAGGGATTATTGCTCTGGACAACATTTCCATAGATGTTTTATCGATTTTACAGGTGCCTTCCATGCTTGTGATATTTTGTTTGTAAGTCATTAAGTCACGACTTTTGATATTCTTCTTCAAAAGAGCTTCTCAATTTTCTGTTTTTCACGTGGTTTCGCATTTTCTGACAGTCTGTGAATCAATTTAGGTTGAACTTCAGTTGAAAATGTGTATTTTATATATTATTAATCCCTGACAGGAATTAGGTCATCACATGACATAAAAGAAGTTTATTTGTAAATAATTTTAAGACGTCTGCTGAAGTTGTGATTGTTTGTTTCTGATTCTTTGATTAAGAATAATCTATTCAATATCATTTTGAGAATATGTCTATACTAACAAGTATGCAACGAGTTAACAATGCTTACAACTGGGCGGATGTAAAGCACCAGAATTTTGGAATTTATAAATTCCTTAAATATCTTACTTACGTTTTCTCCGAGTAAAAGTTCTGATTTCTAAATATTCTGATTTTGCGTAAGTATGCAATTATTCCATTGATTCAATCTCACTAACTAATATGATTCTAATCCAGTTTTTCTATCTGAAATCTAAACTGTTCCAACTGTTGCTGCCAGTAAATAATGATATCCCTGTCTAATTGATAATCACTTTCACAGTTTTATTCATCTTTATAAATGTTGACTTCTGGTGTAAATCAGGCAATGAAATGTCGAATGTGAGTGGACAATGTTTTCGCAGTCTGCTTTTTTTAAATTAGAAAATAGTCTGATAATTCCAAATTTCTTTAAAGTAAGTGTCAATGTAATTTCAAAATGCATGTTGTAAGGTCTAAGACTTCAATCGATAATTTAACATGTCTAGTTCGATCTCTGCTGTATTCTTTCATTAATTAAATTTGACTTTTATCAATGTGGTAATTTATGATAGTTTTCAGTAATACTGCTATTTTCCTCTTTTTAGATGATTTTTGCTCATTAATGACAATAGGATTGATTGCCTTGATTTTATTCTTGGATAATCTTAATATATTTGTAATGTTTCTTTGGCAGAAACGTAATTTAAGAAATTTAGTTCCTTTATATTAAAATCTAATGCCACCAGTTGTAGGATATGGTTTTGTTTATGGGATTAATCTTGATTGAGTCATTCTTTCAAAGTAGTATTCCTGTTGGATTGTGCACATCTTTTTAACACTACTTTTCTAAATAAATAAAGATTTGCTCCGTTTCTGCCTTAAGTTTAGCTAATTTCTTATTCTCAAACGGTTTAGTGAATCTAAATAATTTAAATACAAATTTCTCATTTAAGAAATTTTATTATTCCCAAACACATTCTTCCAAAACATCTGCTCTTCCATTTTGGGAGGTAGTAGCTTATTTTCACTTTCAGGTTATTGAAGTATTGTGACCATAATCATCCTTATTGTCAATTTGTTGAGAAAAAATCCCTGTCTTCAATGTTTGATGAGAAATCCCGAAATCTAAAGTTATCATTTTGACATTCTAGCTTCTTGCGGCGCCACAACCAGCTCGACTACAGACAAAACTGAGCCCAGTGATAGGTAAGAGGGCTGACCCACAAAGTTCTAGATTCCCCCACTCTAATATAAAATTGAAAGTATAATATCATTTTAATTTGAAAATGTGAACATTTTCAATACGTTCGTTGCACAGACTTCATTGAGGCAGGTGTCGTATTTCTTTGGGATAATTTGAGTATATGCTGAAGTTAGCCTTACATTATCTAGATATGAATTTAGTAGTATCGTAGACCCTGGGGATTTAATTAAAATGTTTAATAAATAGGATACATTATTCCATTTTTCTTTATTGTACATATGCAGTTGTTAATTTATTCTTTCTTGTATATTAAATCATTCGTGTTGTAAAAATAGTTATACTTTTCTAATGTGTGTATGAAAAGAATAATCAGGCTTGTTCTGAAGTACATATATCCACGTATGTATAAGAATATTTTATTTTATAAGTATGCTGGATGCTGTGATAGATAATTTAGTTTAGTAATTTGTGATGTTATAATTAGGAGATTAAGCTTAGTTTCATGCTGCGAAATGAGTTGAATATGGTGAATTAAAAAAAATCTTTGTTTGCTTCTGTTATCATCATCATGGGTAATCTTCAATGATACTTCCATATATTTAAATCGGAAAATGAAATTAACGAGACCCATGATTGACCTTTTCGGTTCTATTTCGTTGTTTCACAATTAAGACGATTGGTTTTCAATTTAGAGTATTAGCACATAGAGTTTTCTTACTATTATTATGTACTTTTTGTTCACATTGTGTGATAGTTAAGTAATATTCTGTGTATAAAGTCTGACTTGTATGTCTGGTGATCTTGTTTTTAATTTAGAGGATTCGCATTATCTCGCATTCGTGTTTTCTCCCTATCTATCTTGTAGCTTATTATTAATGGCTATATACCTCCCCTGCCCAATGAAAGTCTTGTGCTTTAAATATAAAGTCTAAATATGCAGCACCAGTGTCGTCCGATTTTATAACATTTGATCTTATTCAATCTTCAATTTGACAACAAACACGATGGGAAAAAATTCGTGAAATATATCGATTTGAATCGATCGTTATCTAATTTTCTTATCAAAGTACATCTGAATAACTCATCCTGCTAGTCGGGATATTTCCAATTCTGTTTTGGTTGGTTGGTTGGATGACATGACAATTTAATCATTGAGTTTATATATTACATATACATATGTGGCCAATATAGTATTAGTATTAGATTCAAGGTACAGTACATGTTCCTTTTGAGTATTTTATTTAAAGCTTTCCTTAATACCCGATAGTTAAATACTATTTTGCACAATATACATTGAGGTTGTACTGTTGTTGAGCCTATTATTAGAATAACGATAGTTATTTGAATGTGTGTGTTTGTAGGTACTTCTTTGAGAATATAATTTAAATGTACATAAATTATAAATACGTATTTGAATAATATCTACAACAGGTTTTAAAGTAAATCTTAAACTAAATTGATGTGTGCCACTGCTCTTAATAGCATAATCTGTACAGAGCGCTTTTTTTTACAGTACAACATTTCATAGAGCGCTGGCCGAATGGTTAGAACGCTACCAATCCAGGGATCAATGGTTCAAATCCCAGCTAAGTACTCTGGAATGAATGTTGAATAGCGCTGTATAGAGATTATGCTATCTTATAAAGTAAATCTTGCCACCGTAAGGCATTGACTTAATTGATACATGAAGTATTTAATTTGCTTAATAAACTGTTCAATGAACAAATCTTTCATGTACATATTAACAAGAATAATGAATGCATTGATTGATGTAAGTCATAATTCACGGGATACGTTATTAACTGACTGACTTACTAGTATAACCGTTTAAATACTTCGCCCATATGAGGTTAATCTGTGACATCACTATATTGTAGTGATATAGGCCATTAATGCCAATCTCGAAATGACCTATCATTTAAAAAACTTGTGAATGGAGGCACACAATTTCGAGTTCTGTCTAGTTGTAATTAAAATGAACGTGTTTGTCTGGAAAATATAACTAGACAATATCATGCAATATCGAATAATTAAGAGTTATCATTTATATATAGGTAAGATATTCGCTTAATTGAAAATCGAAAATTACTGTTTTTCAAAGAGAAAATGGTCTAAGCTTCCGGAACATTTTAAACGATTAATAAACACCAGCAATCCATTTCGATGTAATTTGTTTCATTTAAATTAGTAAGATAATTCGGCAAACGTCTATTTTATACTTCACTTTGATGGTTTAATTTAAAAACTAATATGTATAGATTAATTCTTATATGAGATGGCTCATCTTCAAAGGAACTATGTTACATACTACAACATACATATACAGTACATATTATGCTTTCCAACCACACACTTTCTATGCAAATTCTTAAATGTCTGTATAATTTTCTCAGCTAAAATATATAGGTGCTCATAAATTTACTGTTTTTTTTCCTTATGCAAATTATGACTCTTCTACTTTACTTATCATAAACTTGAACGTATGGACAAAATTATTATTGAAAAATACACTGTTTGAATGTGAATAGTCTTTTATACGACACTGGTGCTGCACTATCTATAAATATGTAACTGAAACATTTTTTTGTATGAATATTTTGCTTAGTGATATTTTTATTGATAGTTAAGTATAAAATATTAACTGATATTTTTATTATTGTTTTAACCCATTCATGACTCTATTGGAACTTAATTATCACTGATCTCTTATCACTGACTTTGCTCTGGTATAAGTGCAAATCATTAGGCTCAACTTAGATGATTAATATATGATTTCTTAACTTGACTTAATTAACATGAATGGGTTAAACAATAAATATATTAACAATTCTATTATTAATTTTTGTACTGGGATGTATTTAGTACTCCTGAGAAGAAATCTAAAGTCGAAACGGTCTCTCCCGCTAGCGCTGCATCCACAAAGCCCTCTGTTTCTACAGTCTTGAAGTCTGCTCTTAAAACAACTCCCAGTAACACTCAATCGGCTAATAAAGTAACACCCCCTTCTGCTAAACCAGGTTCTGCGAATGCGAGTTCATACAGACCTCCGATAAGACCGTCAAACAACCAGAACAAAATGTCTCCTCTGAATAACTCTGCTTCTAGATCAAATACGAATACTCCGCAAGGTAGATTTTCACCGAATTCAAGCAATGGAAGTCAACAAAAACGAAACTATTATAATCCAGCACAAAATCCACAGCAGAAATCGTTTAATAATCGTGTTGGTAACCAGGATCATCGCTTTCCTGGTGGTCCTCAAAATGTGTCTAGTCCTCGTGGTCCTGTGCAATCGAATACTGCCGTTGGTTTGGTCAGGATGGTTGCTGCTAATCTTGGTCTTAATTTATCACAACCTATGGGCAATAATTCTCAGAGGCCGGGAGCTCCATTTAGACCTCCACCATTCGCCACT
Organism: Minona dolichovesicula; assembly: GCA_036873645.1. Lineage (NCBI taxonomy): Eukaryota > Metazoa > Platyhelminthes > Proseriata > Monocelididae > Minona > Minona dolichovesicula. Next base: position 2,377 of record JAYJLU010057766.1, on the reverse strand, counting down.
AATACACCACCAGGGTCACTTCTTAGTGGACCCAATAGAGGTGCCGGTCCCCATGGTCAACGGCCGCCATTAATTCCCGGTGGAGGTATGTCAAACCAACAAAATAGAATGCTTGGACATAACCGAGGACAACCTAGATTTCAAGGGGATGGTGGACGACCTGGACCCCCTAGATGGTGAAGGTGAGTCGTTCTATGTATTTAAATAACAACGGTAAAATTAATAAGGATTAGAAAAATGAAAACATTCTACTATAATTATGTCTATGGAAAACCTATAGAATTTTGATTGTATCATCTAAAAAGTAAATGACTCGTGAATATCTAAATTCTATATTTATGGAAAACCTATGAAAAATAATGCCTCTCCACTTTTATTGTTACTTTCTCAAATATTAAGCACGTTAAAGGTTACCAATCTATGATTAGGCATTAAATTTAAATGTGTATATTTTACTTCACAACTTTTTTTCTACTGTAAATTAAGTAACGAAATTTCATGACTTATGGTGTACATTTTTTGGTCCGCCCCCAAGGTCACCTGACGGCCCTCTGAAAAAATGACGTTTGGTCAAAAATTAAATTTTCTATTTTTTCCTAAAAAAATTGATTTTATTGATTTTATTCATTATATAGATTCACGTAATTTTATTGTTTTGCTCCCACCTAAAAATAATAACTCAAATTCTAACAGATAACTTATTTCTGACAGTTATCGATTGGAAACTGGGACACCTCTGAACATGTACGGACATAATGTAATAAATAAATATATTCTGTATACGTAAATTATATAAATGGAATCACAATCGATAACATTTATTCAAATAACTCACCTAAATAATACTGACAAATTTTAAAATAGCTTATTTCGGACAGTTATCGATTGAAAACTCGGACACTCCTGGAGATATCCGGATACAATTTCAAATATAAGGACAATCCATCTATATACACATGTGGTGAAAATTTCAAAAGAATTGAATCATTAGAAAAAAAGTTACATAGGGGGGCAGAATCTGCCCCCCCCCCCCAGGTTAGGGAGAGCCAAAATAGCCCAGGTCAGAATAGGGTTAAATTTATAATGAGGGAGATAGGATTTTCTGTCATTTGTTAGGGATACATCGATATACAAATATCCACTAGCAAGAGTCGATTCCCTGTGTGTACTTACTCCATGGGTATATGCATATATGATATATAAATACAAATAATTAAAAGATTAAAATTTCCTACTGGACCTATCAGCAATGGCTGCATTTCCAAAATATATCCAAGGGTACTCTGGATTCCAACTTCCATAAGGATTGTCGTCCAAAGTAACATCTATGATTTCCTTGATTTGGGTGTCAGTATTTTTTCTTTCTCCAGCCTCAGCTAAACTCAGCACTTCATTATAATCCTAAATGTTAACCAAAATACGAAGAAGCATATCTAGAGCATTGTCTGTCTGCTTTTTGAAGTCAATTATTTGGAAACTTTATTATAGAAATGATTCCTATCAGCTAGGGTTTGAAAATGTTCCAGCATTCAAAAGACTTTTGACTAACAACAACATAAATAAATAATATTTTAATATTTATATATTTTATAATATTAAAAGCATTCTTTATACTTTAATTGAGTAAAATAATTATTAAAATCAGTCATTGGGTTTCGTCGCTATGACAACTTGAACTTCTCCAATATATAATGTATTTCAGACTCATTACAACAAGATATGTATGAGTAAAGAGCATTTATAGGAAGTATTTATACTTCTACCAGCAGACACAACTAAATCGTTGCTTCGACTTTCTCGAAGTATGAACAACTGTCTTAAAGGATGGTCCATATCAGACGAAACTCTCCTAGACAAATCACGAGATAAGGACTCGCAGTAACCCATGATGCTGGTTTCCGGCTGTTCTAAATTGATGGTATGGAAACATCTCTTTTCGAATTTAATCAATTTGTCTTTCAGGTTTACATGGATGTTACAGAAGCAGGGATAATAGTATCTAATTAAGGATCGTATCATGTATTGGTAGAATTTAATAATACATAACTGTGTAGAACATCCAGATCTTCTTAAGAGTAGATTAAATATGCGTTTAGTAGCTTTCTCAATAGCTACCTACGTGAACATGCGTGTTCCATTTTAGGTCTTCTTGTATCGAAATACCGAGTAATATGCGTTTAGTAGCTTTCTCAATAGCTACCTACGTGAACATGCGTGTTCCATTTTAGGTCTTCTTGTATCGAAA
>JAYJLU010056655.1:0-16504 GCA_036873645.1 Minona dolichovesicula | reverse complement strand
TAGTTTAATAATAGTAGAAGCACCAATAGATGAAGCCGCAATAGAAGACCCACAGATTGTACCAGAATGCCGATATTGTCTTCAATATTAATCCGAATTGAAGAATGGAGTGGTCACTGTGTAGCTGGTACTGGGACGAATGGATTGGTATCAAAAATCTGGGGAAATAACTACAATAACACTCAAAAACTGAGAATATGACAAACTTTGAGAAATTTGTGATCTACGCACTGATCATTAGAATGATTGTTGCTAGTGCAAAAAACCCAATCAATTGGTTTGGGAAAATCGTAAATTGAATCAATTAGTTGACCGTTTTTATCAATAAAATTAACGAAATGTGTTCATCTGCATTGAACTTTTGGTAAGATTATGTCAAAACTGTTTCTTCCACCTTTCCATCTATAAACTCTAACCTCTATTAATTCTGTTTCATGTTTGAAGTAAATTTATGTAATTCTTTTTTAGATTCAGTTTTGTCAATGTTACTCACTAATCATCAATTACAGAACAGAAACGAATCATTTTAATGATGTTCTATGGAGAATAAATATACACAATTCTGATACGTTATTGTATTTGCAACACCAGCAGAAGACTTCAGGAATCACTCAAAGGAAAGTTTGAAACTTTTAAGATCTATCGATCGTATCCTCTCAAAAATCAAGAAGAGCCAGATTCAGATGCTGCTGTACCGTCTTGTGTTTTCTCTCTTATACTATGGCTATGTATATAGATAAGCTCATGTGTTTGTATGTATTTGTATTCTAGGCTACTTTTGCTTCATTTAACGGGAGAGATAGTCATTCAACTGTCTGAACAAAACACACTGCCAATTACTATGCCATAGAGCTTTGTCACCAAAGATTCGGCCCAGAATTTTCAAATTAAAAAATAATAGAACCCAAGGGAAAGCATGATCGGTCGATATGTTACAATATAGTACTGAATTGTAACAACTAAATTTTAATTGGATAACTGAATTTATAAAAACAACAATACAAAACTTCATAAGGGGTCAACCACCCGGCCCTAAATCATAATAAATTATTGTAAAGTTTATTGTCATTATCATTATTGTAAGTAGTATATGCCAATTTAAACGTATAAAATAGAAAATATTGCTAATATTTTACTAAAAATGATTTAGGATAACAGCAATAATGGAAGATCTAACAAAGATCAAAGATGCCGTTAGAATGATGTTTAAAAATTACAACTGGTCATGCATTAGACGGAGTATCAACCAAGCGGGATGAGACACTGGAAGAGAAGGTGTGCTATCTAGCATTAATATTAACAATAATGCTTAATTTCTGACATGTTTTACTTATTTTTTGGAACAATACACCTCAACTAGATATAAAAAATTACATATATACATATATGAAAATGCCATATGTTTTAATATCTTTATCTTTCTAAATTTATTGGTAATAATTTAAGATGAATGTCATTCATTTATTAAAAGATTCATAAAGATTACATACTTAATCAATCATGAACATTGAAAAGAACTGTATAATAATCTTAACAATCTTACAATATCTTATAAACCTTATACATACACATTTTACAGAATTATCCTAAACATATTAACTGAATCTTGAAAGAATATCTTGTAAGTCTTGCCAGGGCTATGACATCTTGTTAAGGTGTCTGATGGTTATTACTGGTCGACTAGTGTAATGACGACCTTACTTGGAGGACACCCAACTTGATATCGATCAAAGACAATGTATCGAGCTCGAAAAAGATTACTTCCTTTATTCCCCCAAATAGCTGATGATTTAGTCCACCATGAAGTGGTAATAGAATATAGTAATTTCTTTTAACAGTTTATTTAATCATTTATCCACATGTGACTGCATCCAAATTGTTGGTCCTTCAATAAAATTATGTACCTTTAAAATAAAGTAACCAAACTTGCCCCTGTGTTATTTTAATTCAGTCTATAGTTAACAATTAATGCTAGTATTTCAACAATATTCTAGCTAACTATCTATTACATAGTGACACCAGGATAGTCCTAGGATGAGCTTATTGTCATAATGAAGGAGTTTACCAGGATAATGATGTATTCATTGATGCCCCAGTTGAAGAAGCTTTGGATTATGGTCCTGCAGACAATTATTTTGATTGTGTAACATTATTTGAAGACAATGACCTTCAGGCAAACGCTATGTCCCTTACTGATGATTTGTCAAACAATTGGCTTTCAACTGGAAAATAGAACAGTGTTTGACACTTTTAGTAGTGATCTGCGATCAGATGAGAATTATTGCTCATTGTCAGAATGTAATTTTTATTTTACTAGGTTTATGGACTTCAAACTCCGGTGTCATTTGTCATCTGACCAAATTGCTTCTGTTTTTAATTTGAATACAAAATAGGGTATTTTTTCTGAATTTCAAGGAAAATTTAGAGACTTATATTAGAAGAGTTGCCAATTTTAAGGCTACTGAGTTTCGCACCTTTTTATTGTACTTTGAACCACTTCTCTTAAAGCATGTGTCACCTACAGATTTTATTCAAATTTTCGGCTACCTACATTTTTTCCATTTATGTTGTTTTTGCTCTAATAGATTTCTACATCTGTATCCACATGCTAAGGCAGGTTTGCAATTGTTTGTAGAGCAATGTCCTGAACTGTACACACCGAAATGCATGACATACAATTTTCATGTCATTTCATTGCATTTACCATTTTTTGTTGATTTGTATGGGTCATTAGATCAGTGGTCAACACTTTTTAAAGAAAACTATCCATCCATGTTAAAAAAGGACAAAAAATACAGCTGTGTATCTCTTCCTTGAACTTCAAGATAAAGTCACCCAATAATTGTTGTGTATATTCTGGTGGTTATTTATTAATTACGGAAATCCAAGGATCCCCATTTACAGTGACTGGTGGTTACAAGTTTGTATTCTTGAAGGATCTATACTCTTATCCTTACGGGTCATCTATCCTAAGATTAGGATATTATGTTTTATCCAACATTTTGATTTATAATATTGTTCCTCTTGTTCATGCTTTCCACATGTAGACAATTATCTAATTGTGCCATATGCTTCTGCACATTTTCATGGCTAATTCATTGCTTATTATCTACTACACCTTCTTATCCCTTATCCCTTCTGTAGTAGTGGTCATTGTAAATAATGTTTGAAATCTTAATATATGTATACATTTCTTTCAACTGTTTGTTTATTGTTCTTGCTTTATCAAAGATATTTTCTGAAATACGAGTTTCCTAAATATTGATCAAAAAATTAAGAACAGACAGGATACTTTTTGGGCTGCATTGTGAATGAATTCTATCACCATAACTTGTCACTATATAGCAATACAATTGTTTTTATCTAAAGTGCATTTTAATTGACTTTGGATGTGCTATTTAATGTACTTTCCAAATGATACGCCCAAGGAAGTAGCATTACTGGATGATTATGAAGTCCAATTGGGTGTAGATTATGAATGTTTATCCATTGATAAATGGAAGGCAGTGGAGATTGGACCACTGGAGCATTGATGGATAAACTAAGAAGCTTAATTGCTAAGTAAAAGTTTGATCAGTTAATACTGCTAGAATTGTCTAATTCATTCATCAGACAAGGCCATGTCAAGCTGAGGCAAGAATGTAAGAAATTTTTAACTTAGTACACTAGTTTAAATTGATGTCTTCTTCCCCTGCCCAAATTATGATATATGATCTCATGGATAGCATAATCTCCTATATTATGCATTTCAACATTTGTAACTATTTAATTTCAATTGAGTAATTCATGATAATGTATCACTGGTAGTGAGGTTTTATAAGCAGACCAATTTGAGGTCAGACCCACGAGGAGTGTTTGTAGTAGACAATAGGACCCGGCTTTGTGTTCTGGATTCTTTGCATGTCTAAAGGGTGCAGGTGTGTAGCTCATAATCTGCACTCAAATCAAATTTTAACTTCCCCCGTCATTATTATACATATAATTTCCACTCTTCGTGTATTATTTCAACTCCACACAGGTATGTCTTAATTAAAATCTTTTGAATTAGCTATGAAATGCTGCATGTGCCTTTTAAAATTGATTATTTATGTATAATATAATATATATGATTACTTGTGCAGCCTTCAATTTCAGATTGTCATTCTAATTCAGAGCCCAAAATCATTCAATCTTTTTTGCAATCAATTGCCTTTGTAGTAACTGGTTCTCAAAGAGAACATGCTACATTACATGATCTTTGTGTCAATCATATCACTAATACTTGCTCCACAGACTTACAAAATCATTTGAACACCAACATCAGTAAATAGATGACTGATTCCAAAATGATGATGAATTCAGTTTGGGCTACAGAAGCTGAAATTTTGGGAATTGCTTCCTTACTCAGGACAGACATTATAGTAATGTAAGTAAAGAAAAGTCCATCTTTCATCAATTACTATGAAATGTGAACCTCTATGGAATTCATGAAGGTCAATTTAGTCACACATGGTTACTTGTTCTTCAGTAAAGTAACAGTTGTTTCAAATTTTTATTGATCATGATGGCCCATTGTCAGACACCAAATAGCCATCATAGCAACCTTTTTGGGGTATGTTTATTATGTATGCAGAAGGGAATAGAAGCTAGTATGCAAAAAATACAATAATTCTGACAATATAAGATATATTTCATAGATGACTATGACAATAATGATATCCACTTGCCTGTATCATTGTGTGTAATGTGTAAAAGAGTTTGTACAGAATATTTTCATCTGATATAGTTCACTATAATTATTCAGCTATTGGAAATCACTGAATAACTATATTATTGATGATGACAGAATCAGAACAGATCTGATATGGTGCCCTTGTACAGTATGTGAAATTGAAAAAACAAACATTGTTCCAAGATCTAAAACAAAATGTGGAAGCCACCTGCCATTGCTGGCATTGAAAATCCAACAAATTCGACCCCTAACACCAGTGCACATGTGCACATGTAGTTTTTTCTTATCTGCTATTGTGGAGCATTAAGAGAGGTTGCCCCCACAATTGCACCCATCAATGCATATTCAAAATATTGTGAAAATGGCCAAGTCATAAAAACCTAAAGGATCAGCTCAGGTAACAACATCTATCTTAAATGACTATCCAAAAGGTGAGCTCATTTATTTAAGTACATTGATCAGATGCTCCATCAATGTTGTTGTTTCACCAAAAGAAAGAAAGAAAGACAAACATCTTGCAGAAATACAAATGTCAATGAATCTCAGTGATAATCAAATTACCTCAGTAAGTACTAATTTATGAGTTGCAACAAATTTGCCACAAATTTTAACAATTGTTTGGACTGCTGATCTTGAGTTTTTCTTCAAATTGACAGCACAAAAATGTCAATGACACCAGTTATGCCTCCTTTTCTGGAAGCACAAATTAAAAAGATTTTATTGCAACAGTCTAGTGAAACAGAATTTGAATTTAGATGATGTATTGATCAAAATTGGAATGATAAAATTATTCATGAAATATGCAGATGATACATTGATCATCCACCCCATTGGTAGATATATTAAAAACTACATGATATATACAATCCAATCAATCAAAAATGGGATCACCTTAACTTAAAAGTCAATGCAACCAATATTCCAAATGTACCTGAGAGGCAAAGAACTGAATATTCTTGGGGTAACTTTAACAGAAGATCTGAGGTGGGATAAACATTTTGATGATGTCATTAATTGATAACAGAAGAATACATGCCCAGAGACTTCTATCAAATATAATTACTCTTGCTAAGCTTGTACTTGTGTATAACAGCATAATTCAGTCCTGATAGAATATGGTTCCCAACTATTTGTGTCCTTAAATTCATGCCAAAACTCTAAACTCATACAAATTCAAAAGAAATGCCATCAAAATTTCATGACTATAATTGTATATAATTCATTTGAAGATTTGAAAAATAAACGATGGAAACAAAATATGGTTTGATACAATCCTCCTTATCTAACCCTTTATGTATGCCCATTTATGCCCATGTGTACTTTATCTATTTCTAATTTTATTTTATTAGAACATTATTGATATATATTATCTAGATTTAATATTGAGAACTCCTTATTCACTTACTATATGTCTGATTATAATCTCAATTCTCAATAATAATAAAATATTTACTTACTTACTTAAGATTGGATGTAAGGGACAGATTTTAAAATTGTGCTTGAGTATTTGTCCTAACAATAACAAAGATAACCACCCTCATTGACAACAATTTGAGGATGGCATTGCTGCAAATCAGTTTAAAGCCTAGTGTGAAAAGTATTCTTACCTGCAATTTTTCCAAATGTTGAACTCTTTATTGAAGCTATTTTTGAAAATCAATCTAATTATGCTAATTGCCAACAATGTTGAACAAATTTAATTATCACTGACCTGAATTTATCAAATATATCACTTCCTAAGGAGCCACAGCTCCAATCACCCCTGTTCACAATTTGGTACTTAATACCAAGGGCAAACTACAAACCTTGGGAAACATTACAGATGCATTTTGGAAATGGCATGAAGAAACAGATGGGAGATGTAATGAAAGCTAAATATTATGGTAATGTAATTCACCTCTTAATTATCAATGGGAAACCAGAAGAAAAAGTAAGATTAATTATCATCACCCATGTTATACCTTATTTTCTGATGAATCAACACTGTACAAAGCACTTGAAAAGGAATGGCCAGGCACTGCACAATGGACAAATGGACACAATGTTGCTATGGAAAACAGGCTCCATATCATGGTAGACAATTTAATGGAACTGCATGTAAAACATTATTCCATAAAGCTGCAATACTGTGTTCAATAATCCTAAATAATTTGTTAAGATATGCTGATTGCTTTTTTGTTTTCAAAATGGTAGTTGATTTATGTTATATCTTCAACTCAACTTTAAACTAATCTTACTCTTCAACCTGATTATGTTAAACATATTTAGATATTTAACCCATATTAGTCCAATGATGTTCGTTTTTACAAGCATATTTTTGAAGCCTTGTGAAATGTGATTTCTAAACACATAGAGCTGCGTGCCTACACAGGCTTATCTATGAACAGTTGAACTCACATACTTCCACAGCACTTCCACCTTGTCAATATCTATGTTCTGATTGGCTCATGGATAACAATGTTAATTTTCATTGATTTTCACATGCATAATTGGCGCTGCTGCATACTATACAACAGTAGAGTAAAGTGAGAAGTTATTTGTCTGACAAATACTGCTTAGATAGAGGTAAGCATGTGTACTATTGTAAAGTTTTGAATTACTTTCAAATTGGTTCTATGATAGATTTTGCATTTTTGTTCATTTTTATGAACATTTGGCCTGATATGGTGCTAAAAGTTTCTAATGCATACGCTTTTAGATGTCTTGCAAAACATTGAGTAAGCGTTTGTTCACTCTGGCAGAAGCTGTCAAAATGATTCAGAATGACTCTGAGGAGGTAGAGAACATAGTGTTACTCCCTCCTGATGATTGTGCTGGGTCTGATGAGGATGAGAATGAGGGTGAATCTGTGCCAAAAGACATTCCGGGTCAGATCAAAGTCGAATTTCCCGTGGACAATGACGATCATGCAGATGAGAGCATGCAGGAAGATTCCGCAAGACAAGAAAACAAGCAGAAATTGTTCAACTGGAAGAAAGAAGAAAACATTAGTAACATGGAAAGGAAAGTGAAACAAACCCTGGAGGAAGAGCACCCAGAACTGAGCAACAAGTCCCCTAATGAACTTTTCTCAGTATATTTCAAAGACATGCTTCACTTGATGGTTGAAGAAACGAATTGGACGCACATTGGACGGTACCTCTGACCACCTGTCATTCCTGAGGTACATTGTGCAAACCCTTCTGCAACAATAGCGATCTCCTGTAGCATTTCTTCCACGACAACCAGTGGTGGATGTGCGGTTCGATGGCTTCAACCACATGGCTGACAAAGCTCAAAAAGAAGGACGGTGTCAGGTCTGCAAGAACACATTCAGTCTTCCGTTGTGCTAAGTGTGGTGTCCAACTCCATCAAAAGTGTTTCATTGTTTACCACAAAAAATAAATGGGTGTTTGAGTATTTTTCTTGACACTGCATTATACAAGTCATATATATATATGTCGTTTGTTACCATAATTCTTGTCAAATAAATATGATTGCATTTGTAGAAATTTTTTGGATTATAGCACCCAATCAGTCCAATGTTCGTAAAAACGAACATGCATAAAAACCAATAAAAAATGAAGAATTTAGAAATAGGGCTAGAATATGTTCTAAGTGTCTAAAACAAACATATTTATGTAATGAAAACAGAATTTACTTCTTTAAATGTAAGTGTGGGCTAAAATGGGTTAAATCAGTGTACTGAGAACTAAATATTCCTTCAATATGAAAAGTGTATGCAATATTCTATCACTACTCTAATTTTTGTAAAGATAGAAGAAAGGATCTTGCAAAATACAATGCATGGGCAACAGAATCCATACATGCATATTTTGAGTAAAACTTGGTGTTTTTAAATGTGTTTAAAGTGAATGACAAAATAATCCCCCAACACAAAGATAGCTAATTACAAACAGTGAAGTATTATCTGTAAGGAATATCTTGTGAATTGGACAAATATTTATTTACCTTTATTTTATCATATTGTTAGTGAAATTAATGTTTAAATGAAACAGTTATTATAAATTATTAGTGTAATTAAATAATACCAACCAAGTGTTTCAATAAAATTTGATCTTTTATTTGCTTATTTTTAATAAATTTCAGGGTGAGTAGGCTTTTAACTGGGTGAGCAGATATCAAAATCTACTCGTGGAAAATTTTTATAGTTTGCACCCCTGCATGATATTAAAAATTACCTATAAGCAGCAATGTAGAATGTCAAAAATAGAACTATATTAATTAAAATTAATATTTCATGACAATTCAATTCAAGTTTATTTAAGATTACTCTTTTAATTTCCTAAAAAATATAAATAATAACTGATCCAATAGCCAAACTAAGCCATGACTATATATACTTGTTGAAATATATCTAAATATTAGCTAATTTTTTTAAATCGGTAAAGTGAAAATCATGGATCCATTTTAATGAGTTAGTTGGTATTCTAGACAGTAGCCTATCATACACATCCAGTTTAAAGGTTTTAATTCAATATAAAAATGACTACAAACTTTAAGTACCCATCAGGGATGTCATTAGCAACTTTTAAAAAACCCGGAAAAATGGGGGGTCCAGGTGCAGAGTCCATGGCGGGGGATTAGGGGACGAAGCCCAAAGATATTTATTGGGTGTTTTCACTATTTTTCATATGTATACTAATTTTGAGAATGGTCTTTTCAGCTCCAAAAACATGGAATACCCGGAAAACCCGAAGAATCACATCCCTGACTCATAAGATAATTCTGTGCCATAGGTTGGTATGTAACATTTTTCATTTAGGAAAAAGCAAATCCTTAATTTTTGATAGAACAAATCTAAAATAACATAATTTAAAATGTCATGCCTCATATATGAGTATTTTTGTAAAGGTTTAAAGACCATGACAAGAAGTAGACAATTTAGGACACTAGTATTTGAGAAGGGAATTAATCATAATTGGGTGCACCCATAATTGTAAGGGTTTATATGAAAGAAATATAAGAAATGGTTCATACTATATGAACAATTTTAGAAAAATAAATTGACCATGTCCTTTAATGTATGTGTATAGACAAAAGAATCGCAAACAAACTGATCTAAAAGAAATCCTTACAAATATAAAATCGGACAGGTGCTTTATAATTGAATTGGAGTTATTGCGCGCCAATATATTGCCACTATAATGCAATCAAACAATATATAGAAAATTGAGGGGGGAATAAAAAGGTAAACGAGATTACTACTGTTTAAGAGACCTAAATTTGAATTTGTTATTGGAAATTAGTTGTGATACTAGGTAGGAATAGGTAGCTTATAAATGAATAAAAATAAGTAAAATTTAAATTACTAAAAATTGATTATCATCTTCGATCTAATCAATTTTACTATTATTGTATTAAATTGATTCATTTATTTCATGATAATCTAACAACAAAATTATGAAATAATTTAGATATGAAAATTTAATTTTTGAGAAAATCGCAATTACTAATTTAATTCATACGACCCGAATGACTCTATGTGAGATTGTTGTGTCGGTGATTTTCTCAACATTTAAATTACGCAAAATTGATTATCAATCTTCATAATCAATTTTTCCACTGTGTTATGGTGACTCATTAGAGAGTTTCTTAGAATTTCGTGATAATAACAACAAATAATGAAACTCGGTTGGTGGAATAGCGTCGACACGGAAAATAGTCGACAATTGAATAGATACCATGCTAGACCATAGCGTCGACACTGAAAATGACCGACAAGTAAAAATGGCGAAACACGGAAATCAGCCGACAACATTTGGCAAGAGGCGAAATTGATGGCCGCCAATGTCAAGAACCGGAATAGCGTCGACCCGGAAATCAGCCGACAAAATATTTTGGCAATGATAGGCGAAAATTGGCCGGCAATGTAAACAACCGGAATAACGTCGACACGAAAATCAGCCGACAAGATTTGGCAAGAGGCGGAAAATTGATGCATTTCCTGGAAAATACATCAACACGAAAATCAGCCGACAAGATTTAGCAAGTGTGGAGGAACTACATAGCGTGAACTAATTTATATATTATTTAATATCGGTACTTATAGTAGGTAAGTCTTTTTCATAATCATGCGATCGGGTTATCCCGGCGGTAGCATCTAAAGACAGAGAGACACCCCCTTCTCTTGCTAGTGTTGTCGGCCAATTTCCGTGTCGATGTTATTCGGGTTTCTGCGACATTGTCGACCAATTTCCGCTCCTTGCCAAAATATTTTGTCCGCTGATTTCCGTGTCGACGCTATTCCTGTTTTTGACATTGTCGCCAATTTCCGCCTCTTGCCAAAATATTTTGTCGGCTGATTTCCGTGTCGGCGCATTTCCTATTTTTGACATTGTCGGCCAATTTCCTTTTACTGGCAGATTATGTTGTCGATCATTTTCCTGGTTTTGCCATTTTTGTCGGCTATTTTCCGTGTCGATGCTATTCCGTGTCATGAAACTCTATAAATACCTCAGTCAGGAAGATCGTGCGTATTATACGATCGTTAATTCTGCGTGAATTTGCCTCATACACTTCATTTACATACTCACGATAAGACAACCATCTTATCTTCTTTCTGTGCGCATATTACCTAACTCTATAACACACGCATATGGGTTTGTACAAAAAAGCGCATCAGTGGCTTTCGTTATGTCCATTGTTTTTCTACATCATTTTTAAAATATGCTTCCTTCTGTTTGTTTTTTTAATATGAATTTGTTTTAATAAGAATAATAAACGTATACTTTGTTTTAACAAAAATGGGAATCCGAAATTTCATGAGAAAATAAATATAAACATGGCGGCTAACATAAAATTAGAGTTTTGTAATTAGTTAACATTTAAATAATATGTAGATAAGAGAAAATAAAAATCAAAGTTGATTATTTACTATATATCAAACAGTATTGAATTATGGAAAATGAAGGGTTTAGGACGTTTGTTGAAGTTTACAGGATATGGTTAATTGCGGCGATTCCTATAGTGTAAAATACCTATGCTGAGTATCATTTAAAATGTTATAGAAAATAATTTTTTAGTTAGATTATTGCGGTGAGAGTTTGGATTAGTTAAACAATTTACTATACATTAATTATGACATTTTTTATGAAAAGCATTTAGAATATTAATATCTTTACTGAGGATGAAACCATTATAGAGAGGACAGCCATACGATAAAATTGACAGTATTACATAAGCAAAGATACTTAATATGACAAGATATGTCACTACAGTATTCTACCGTATGAAAAAATAGCCACCGCCGCCATTACTACTACACTGCCTATATATATCGGTTTTATTAAATTACATTATTTATTACAATATATTTAAATAAAAACAAGTTTGTATCATACTACTCTCAAAATTAGCGAGTATTCAGATTTTTAAATAAAATTTTTAAACAAATTCTGTAATTTATGCGCCATATTATATTTCTGACTTGTTGCCATAAATTCACTTGAGTGACGTATCTTGTCATATTAAGTATCTTTGGTATTAAGGAATTATGCAATAATGATTGATGATGATATATAAGACTTGACCAATTTACATAAATAAAAGTTTTGATGCGTTTTTGATGCAAATTTATTTACGTGAAATCTAACTGATTTAATTAGAATAAGGAATTTTTCATTGATTTTCACCTTTCAAATGTATGTTATTGATAAAAATATTATTAAATAATTGTTATCAATAACTTATAAACTCTCATATAATTCTCATCAACTTAAAAAAATGATGTAGAAAAACAATGGACGTAACGAAAACGACTGACGCATTATTTTTGTACAAACCGATATATTATTCCATAGAGTAAGTACAGGCCGCACCGTACAGGCAGAGTTGACATTCTTGCAAGTAGATATTTGCATATCGATTTTGAGGTACCAAGTGACGGAAAATCCTATCTCCTCCATTATAAATTGGTGAAGTTCAAATTATCATAGTGACAAAACACAACTGCCGATTTTAATAATTCTTTTACTGAATTAAAATATAAAAGGAGCACGCTTCTAATGATATAAAATATCATAGATAGATTATATAACAAACTTAGTTACTTGTGTAATATAACAGCCTGTATATTTCCTAATAATTTATATAATTTTATTCAATCAATTTTATTACTCAATGAAAGCATATACTTTTGCTATATTCTGTATCATGATATTTTATATCATTAGAAAGTGCGATCTTTCTGTACATTAATTGAGTAAAAGAATTATTAAAATCGGCGGTTGTGTTATTGTCGCTATGATAATTTGAACTTCACCAATTAATAATGGTGGAGATTGGATTTTCTGTCCCCTCAAAATCGATAATATACAAATATCTAGAAGCAAGAGTGACAACTCTGCTTATACTTATAACTATGCAATATACACTGTGTGGATGCAAAATTTCAAAGTAGAACAAATATTTTCAAAAATTATGTTTTTAATAAATAATAAAAATAATTAAACATTTGATAGATTTCTTTAAAAACGATCGACACTTTCATGGAACCAAGGAATGAATCAAGGAAAAAGACAACTGTATACAAAGAGAAAAACCTTCAATAACTATAACGTTTAAGGTTTGTCTGACGCTAATTGAATTGCATCTTTTATAGCGTTGTTCTGCTGTATTCTTCTGTTCACAGAGAATTCTGTATTCTAATATTCTGTTCATCAATTAATATAATTGATAATGAAGTCCGCAGTTATATAACCAAAATGAATTCAAAACGTTTATATCAGTGTAAAATTGATGATTATAAGTGTACCTATACTATGTACGTATATATCATAAGCTGTATCGCATACTGAATATTATATCCATAAATGAAAATTCAATTCAGTATTTCATATGAGTACCTATGAGTTGTATATGATAAGTATATAGTCAGAAGAAGTGTCTTAGAATTGGCACAATGATATAAATTGAATAAATTTATACATCAGCTATATAATGACTGAATTCATAATATTTTGTTGACATCACTTGGAGCAGAGTCATGGTTCTAATGTATATAATTAATATGGCTTTATTGTCACTCTTCCATATTTTTTAAAAGTTGTTTCTATTTATCAAGAAAAATATGTATAAGAAGAAAGTCATGTCATGTGTAAATATTCACAGAATTGCTAAATATAGGATGAAAGTAGAAAAGGGGAAACATTAAGAATATGTATATAATGCATACTCTAAAAAATACATAAATGCATGGTAAATGTATGGCAATTTTAGGGCTTAGTATATGTATGAATATGTCGAATAGAAAAGTAAGCAAGTATACCAAAAACCGTATTTACATTCGCTCAAACAAAATCTTTTGATATAAAAAAATAATTTTTTGGGGGGAAATTTCCCCTAGACCTTCTTTTTTTATATAAAAAAGACAACATGGTAGAATAAAATACAATGAAATAATATGGCATGATACCTATATAGATACCATGTAACACTTTTTTAATTGCTGGATGAATTTCTATCCGGTGATTGTAATGTTATATTTAAGCGTGGAATGCATCCAAGTGCATTCTCTCCTTTTCTAGGTTTTCTAACAAATTTGGGAGATTTTCTGTCTAAAGTACCGCTTTTTGATGTCGTTAAAAAGGAGTTTCGTGTATTAGATATTTCGGGAAGCAAACTTTTTGATCCATTCGTATTTAAAAAGTCAGTGGGTTTCTGATAGATTTTACTCTCATGGTGATAACGATTTTGGCGTAGAAAATCATTTAGTCTTGCATCGTGATTAGCTTCCGCGTTTGGATAACAACGAGGAGTGGACGCTCGAATTGAATTCCGATGCGAAGAAGATGGCTCTTGATATTCGGCACTAAACATATAGAACATTCCAATTGAATATTTAACAAATATCAAGAAGTGAACTGAGTTTTATCGGCCAAAAACGGCCAAAAGAGAGAGTTAGCTCAAACCCACAAAAGAACTGAAATACAATTCGTTAGAACAAATATTGATTGTTGACCTAACAAATGTTTTTCTATAACATAGTTAATTGATTGAATTTAAACTTACTAAATTAATTACTCAAAGAATACTAGCTTAATACTAATTAAAATGTTTTCTTTTAAATATTAGAGGAAAACAATACATTTTGGCCGGTTTCTATGGTACTATTGATGTCCATAGCAACCGGACACTAAACCGGAAACTGGACATGGAAACTGATGCAATATTTAAAGTCCTCACATAAAATTACCTACTGGAATAAAATTTAAATAATACCTATTATAAAACTTTTGATCGTTATTCTACCTCGTTGCTAGGCAATATAAAACCGCATAACAACCGGACATTCAACAAATATACAGAATATTGAGTAATAAAACAAATTACGTTAAAACACATAGTTACATGAAATTGCAGCCATATGCTGGATATTGAAAAGGTGTATTTTTGGCCGGTTGCTGGGCCATATTGGTCCCCATAGTAACCGGACACTAAAATGATCGACGGATATTTACTCCCTACCCCTGAACACCCTTATGTTAAAATTTCATAAAATCGTGGAAAGTTAAAAGGGCTGAATGAACTATATAAACGGGTTGCTAGGCTGTAGCAACTTTCCTAGCAACCAGACACTAAAATGGACAACAGATTCTTGCGTCCCTCTTCGAATTACTCCAGAGTACGAAATTTCATGAAACTCGATTAAGGTTAATTGAGGACATTATCGGTGAAGAAGATGATGAAGAAGAAGAATGACGAAAACATCCGATTTTTTACATACACCTAACGATGTAGGTATATTTGACCGAACTTAATGAAACTTTGTCCATGTCTTAGTATGTGACAATATTCCTTGCATGCAAAATTTCAAATCATTTGGTTCGTAGGGGGTCTCTTTAGAGAGACTTGGAAAAATAGTCCATTTTCACAATTCTACATAATATATATATATATAGCATGGCTATAGCGTAGAGGCCGTTATAAGCCAACAAAAATGATTACAAAATTTATGAAGTAAAGCATATTTCATATGATAAATCAAACACTCAGTCATATAGGAATATTTCATTGATTCATACAGAGACCTTGCTTTCATGTTGTCATGGTATATGTCAGCTACTATGTATCTATCTAGATAATGTTAATGGTTTATAATCTTATAGTCATAACGATTTGATAATCGTACGATCAAATGAAGAGTTCTAAAATACCTAACTATATACGCATATATGTATATGTACACAACTGCAACAGATAAAAATTAATTATAGCAGCTATGGCTCAGGCTTTTACGTCAGAAGCTTTATAATATCTATATTATTATTATTCCATTTATAAATTATGTTTGCTGGATGACAAAGAATGTATTGATTAACCAACCGTCAATCATTATCTAACCCCCCAAAATGGTGTTACTACATATATTAGCATTATAATAATGATAGTTCTGTTTAAAACAATTAATCAATTAGAGCAATCAGACAACCACAAACAACGGTTAACTTTCAAATAATGAGATTAGTCTACTGTAGAGTGCGTTAGCTTTCTATGGTGAAGCGTTATGATGGAGCTCAACTATACAGTCAATCATAAACTTATAAATAATTACTCACAGCAGAGCATCAAACTCCGTTTCTTCTCTATATATGTAGATGAATAGCAATAGAAGATCACAAAATTATTAACTCTTATTTATGTACTATGTAGAACAAAGACAAAATGAAAAATGAACATTTTTGAATAGATTTGATGATATAACTGTATCAATCCTCTCGTCGTCGTAAAGTATCATACGCTGTTCAGCGCTTCGATGACAACACGATTGAAGTTCTTCCTGTTGTGGGCGAG
>JAYJLU010055544.1:5556-16535 GCA_036873645.1 Minona dolichovesicula | reverse complement strand
TGATGTATTACATCAATGTTTCTCTATTGTAGTGAGATACAGAGAGAATGTGTGTAATATCTGATGTATTACATGAATGTTTCTCTATTGTAGTGAGATACAGAGAGAATGTGTGTAATATCTCATGTATTACATCAATGTTTCTCTATTGTAATGAGATAGAGAGAGAATGTGTGTAATATCTGATGTAATACATCAATGTTTCTCTATTGTAGTGAGATAAAGAGAGAATGTGTGTAATATCTGATGTATTACATTAATGTTTCTCTATTGTAGTGAGATAGAGAGAGAATGTGTGTAATATCTGATGTAATACATCAATGTTTCTCTATTGTAGTGAGATACAAAGAGAATGTAATATCTGATGTACTGTATTACATTAATGTTTCTCTATTGTAGTGAGATACAAAGAGAATGTGTGTAATATCTGATGTAATACATCAATGTTTCTCTATTGTAGTGAGATACAAAGAGAATGTGTGTAATATCTGGTTTTTTACATCAATGAGCAATGTCAAATATATAGATCATCATTGTTGTCATCAATGTCATCATGGTTCCTTATTGTAATGATTCTGAAATACAATAACTGTTGTACTTACATTTCTCACATTTTAATCCATGATGTATCCAGTCACACCTAAGAATATAAATATAAGCTTAAATCTTACTGTCATATATGTATGTACATATCATACTGGAGTCATAATAAATCATTGAAAAATTACTTTCACGCAAAATACATGCACATAAAAGCTAATTAACATTTAACACTTAATCATTTCATGTTTCTAGATAAATGTTAGTATGTTTATTCTCTTATTAAAAATTTCAATATCACCGAGGATTCATTAACCACATATGTGTTTATTTGATGGAATTACTGGAATAAATTTTAAATAGCATTGAAAAAACTAACTTCTGACGGTGATTCTACGTCTGTTGATAAGCAAACGGACACTCAAAACAAATATATAGAATGTTGTGCTATAATACGAATTACGAAATTTGACAAAAAAAATCATTGTTCATTTTTTTCCGTGTCTTAGTAAGACATGACATGACACATACCTATGAAAGTAATTTAATAAAATACTTATTTAATAAAGTATTTTTGGGTTGCATTAACTCTCTTTATGGCTTTTTGGGGGCGATAAATTAATATATAAAACTATAAAATTTGGTAGTTCCGATGAGAGAATTTCTATAAGTTATTCTCAAAGCTCTATCTTACATACATACGCATATATGTACATACGTATGATACACCATAAACGAATAGGTGAGAAGAAATGTCATTATCTGAAACAATAGAATTAAATAGACTGTATGTACTCACTTGCATTCGTAATCTTCAGTGGATATTTCAATGCATTTACCATAAGGTGAACAGCTATCACTTTTACACAGTTCTGAAAGAAATAATTAATCAAATATCTACATATCTTATTTTATGAAGTGATACAAATTGTATATGAAAGATCTAAACATATCACAAGGTTATGCCTATAAAACGCGCATTCTATAATCTATCAAAAGGTATCCAATGTACATACTTGTTTTGCGGGACAAAATAAAAGAAGAAAATAGGAATCTTATTAAAATGTAAAACAAAATGATAGAAAATGTAAATCCGCTAAACATCCATTTATACATATGTATGTATATTTTAATAAAGTAAGTGTTAGAATATGCTTGCCTACACGCAATTTGTTATTTGTAAACGTCATGGTGGTCAGGAACCAAATAGATCCTCATAAAATTCTCCATACAAACTGTTTGATGATTCTATTTTGCAAATATCGTATTTAAAAAATAATTCATAGATAGCTTTTCGAGATAATCGATATTATTGATTTTCGATTGCCATGGTCATTTCTCTGATAAAGTAATTCTCCAGACAAATTATTTAATGATTATAGACCTATTTTGCATGCTGATTACAAATATGTAATTTAAAAAATAATTCACCCATAGCTTTCGAGTAAATCGATATTATTGATTTTTTTTATTTCCAGATGGGCTTTTTTCTTAAAAGGTACTTTGAAATACTTCTCAAAGCAATCTGTTTGACGATTCGATACCTATTTTGTATGCTGATTACAAATATTGTATTGAAAAAATGATTCATAGATATGTAGCTTATCTAGAAAATCGATATTATTGATTTCATAATTGCCATATATAGTCATTATTATAGGAATGTTGAAAATAAAAGTTCGAATCGAAGACTGCCACCATCAATCCTATATAAGCATTGCTATGATCTTTGATAAGCTGGAATTGTTTATCAGGAATTGGTCGAATTTCACTGTCTATGGTTAGTAAAACATAATGTTCAGCATTCTTCAGGAGTTAAAATTTTAAACAGTTGTGGATAAATCGTTTGCAGAGTGAGAACAAACAATTATTTAGCAGGAATAGCTACAAATCGGTATATAAATGTTCGAATTCTACATCCTCAGTAATAAGTATGATCTTGAATTTAAATATATTTCTGTCATTCGATGTATCATTAGAAGTCAATATGCATCAATACACCGAATGACCCTCCAATTAAACATAGTACCGGCTCTGTATATTCTGAATAGTCAAACTCTTCAAACAGAGATTTTGGGGGAATAACCATACATACCTATATGGGAGAAACATGGCGGATAAAACCATCTTAATGTTAATTTCAGCTGAAAGCTAATACGTGTTGTTAATTTACATATTTGAAATCAGCAGGCCAAACTGATCATCTCAGAGATTACATACATATATCAGGAGAATTAATTCCACCATTTTTTTATAGAATAGCCATAGTGGCGAGAAATAAGTTATAATATTGATTTTATCGAAAAGCTATCGATGAAATATTTCTTAAATAACATAGTTGTAATCAGCATGCAAAATAGGTCTAGAATCATTAAACAATTTGTCTGGAGAATTTTTAAAAAGTGCTTTATCAGAGAAATGACCATATATGGCAATTGAAAAATCAATAATATCGATTATCTCAAAAGCTATCGATGAATTATTTTTTAAATACAGTATTTGTAATCAGCATACAAAATAGGTCTAGAATCATCAAACAGTTTGTCTGGTGAATTTTATGAGGAACTATTTGGTTCCTGACCACCGTGACGTAGGATATTCATTACAATGCATATGTATTATATTTGAGTTAGTTATAATAATGATATACATAGTTATAATAATGTTTGTATATTTAATCTTTATTTAAAGTGAAGACTGTTTTCTTTATATATCCATAAATAAATCATTATTATCGTCATTGGTATAACTAATTCAAATCTCGGATTGTTATTTGAAAGTTAGCGCTTTTAGAGTTTCAAATTTTTGAGTTACATTTATTCCTTTGAATAAAATTATCTTGTCGAATCCAATTATAACAATAAAATCAAAATGTACATACTGCTGTTTTTATTTATTTGAGATTGACATTTGGTGTCCAATGATTCACAAATGAAACTGGCAGGAAAATCACATTTTATTATGATCCACCACCCCACATATGATTCGAACACGATACATGAATGTGTATACAAAAATGTGACATCCTGATTTCCAAAAATTGACAAATTCCTAAATTATATCAATAAAAGTGTTAACATTAGGAGCATGAAGTTATATTTAAATATTTCAATCAAAAATGTGTTATGATAAGACTAAAAATGAGAAATATAGTTTATAATTAATAAATGATTCACTCAAATGTCAGATTGGTATCGTCTGGATAGTGGAAGATGCTCTTTCCTTGTAAACGAATTGCACCAGTAAGCCAAATGGTTTGCTCATTTATCATTTCTCTTGCAATATAACGAAGAAATTTCTGAATGAAATAAAGGATATACGTAAAACTTTGAATTAAAATGAAATTTTGATTAATAATAATAATAATAATAATAAAATGTGTTCGTTTATGAAATCAGGGATTAACATTTTAAAGTAGATTGAAGTTTAAGATACATACGTGTATGTACATAATATGTAAGAAGAAAGAACAATAAAATCAAAATTAAAACATTCAAATTATAAATAAGAGTTTGAAACGATTATTTTATTATTTGACGACTGCTGCTAGAACAGGCAGATTGAGGGACGGAATTGTTGATGAGATTCCACAATATCTTCATTTGCTATAATATTGTGGAACAGTTAAAATGATTGATCGATTCTTCTTTTATTTAGTCTACGCAGACAGTTATTTTGACAAAGTCATCCGCATATTATTTTGTAGCATCTTTTCTGGATCAGTCTTTTCATGTTCTCAGAACAAACATGAGTTGATTCGTAGTATTGATGGATTTTATTTATTGTTATGAAGACATTTCTTGTGCATAAAACTGTATTCCACTTTTAGATAATGATATAGAGACTAGTATACTTCCATAAATGGACATACGGATTTATATTATGTATGTATAATATGTTTTATCTGTTTGACCAATTTTAAATCCTAAATAATTTGTGTCGCTTAGTTCTTGAATTTGCATTTTTTCTAAAGTATGTACAGTAATGTATTAAGAGTCAATCTATTTCATAAGGTACATTCCTTTCTAGTAATGCATTATACATAGTATTTTTGCAGTGCAGAATTGTGCATCTATAAATAAGGAATACAAAATAGGACCTTGTACACTGTCTTGTGGCAGTCCTCTGTTGATATCTATGTATTTATTCAAATTTAGTTGTACCAACTTGCAATAAAACTTTCCTGTTTGTTAGATAACATTTCTGTTCTGAAGTCGCCTACTATCTGATATACAAGACATAAAATGTATATATTTTATTAACCAAAATATTATGATCAATGCAATCAAACAAATACCTTTTCAAGTCAATCACAATACCAAATAAGTCGCCAAACATGAAGTCATATTCTGTCTTAATTAGTAGTGCATCTAGTATATTATTATGAAATTTTCTAAAGCCAAAATGGTTTATGAAGAATAATAAATATATTATTATTTCCTCAAATATAAGTAGTACTTCAAAAATTGTATTAAATACTAAAAGTAAAAAAAAGTAGTCTATTGTTTTACAGTCTTGTTTAGTTTAACTTTTAGTTATATGTAGTATGTTTTCCTGAAGTGATACATAATCAGATTTTTAAAGCAGTCAACAAGAATTTAAAAGAATGTTTAGAAATATGGAGCTACTATTCAATCGATTTATATATAGGAGATATACTATTCTAAATTTAGTTGGCTTATCCATTAGATAGAGAAGTTAATGGAGAGTGCATTGGAATATATTAGTGACAAGAAAATATAACCTGTAGTATGTTAACTAGACAAATAGAACCTGTACTTATTTGCTTATATTTTACCCTGATTTACGAAACAACAACTTTTGTAATGCAAATATGTAAATGTCTACAACGAATTGCCAGAAAGGGATCCGTAAAATTTACGGATTGTGACCCATTAATTATTCGTAAAGTTATCATTAAATAATTGGTCTAATATTACGGACGATATGTAAAATTACAGAGAGCTGTTAGTTATGACTAACAGCCTAGCGTCTTAGCTTTATAGATGTGCTGAAAACGGTCGACGACAATGAGTGATTTTGAAATCTGTCAACTTTATTCAAATATGAACCGATAATGCCGTCATAATGTTCATCGATTTTGATGAACGTTTGCCCTTAGGAGCGACTTTTGCGGCGGGGTATAAACCCATGTCAATTATTGTCTGGTTACTATGAAAGCCACAATTGCTCTGCAATCGCTAAAAATTATTTTTCAGCACCAATAATGCCCTTTTCGCATTCTTCAATTTTGATGAAACTTTAATTAAGGGTATTCAAGGGTATAGAGAAAATATCCGTTGACCGTTTTTAGTGTCCGGTTGATATGGGGATAAATACGCTGCATACCCAGATGGCTTTTATTTTCCCTAGCAACAGAGGTAAAATCTCAAAAATTAAGTGTTCTAATTTTGTTTTTAGCAAACTCTATAAAAAATCTACTCACAAATATAAATCCTTCTTTATCTTACTTGATGAGTGATATCGTAAACTTTTGTCAGTGTCATTCCTCTTTGTTGACAATATTGAGTTGCTTCTACATAAGTCATTGTTGTACTCACAAATAGAAATCCTTTATTTCCATATTTCTCACACCGAACTTCTAAAATTTTAAAATTATTGAAGTTTAACAGAAATTCCCAGTAATTAAATAACAGAACAATAATTGCTAATTGATATCTGGATATGAATTGCTAAATTATGTTTTCAGGTAAACTCGTCTGAGTAGAAATATTCGTCATATTAACCAAACAAACTGAATTCAGACTCTTTGCTCTCAGACTATGCACATATGTATATATGTATGTATATTTGGTACCACAACGAGTTATGAAACTCAAAATCGAGTGGGTAGCATTTACAGATTAAGTATAATAATAATAATTTCATCCAGACAATTAGAATTTCAAACAAGGCTGTTGATAAAAACAGACATGGGAAGTTAGTAGTAGTAGTAAAATGATAGTAAAAACACATAATTGTAAGTTCAAACAGCAGAATGAGAATGAAACAAGTGGGGACAGAACTGAAGATTCAAAATGTCATAAACTTGCTTTCTTCTAATTTGTTTCTGGCAGTCGTGGCGCGAGGATGGCCTTTCTGAGATTTACAAGTCACCGGTCCCGAAAGCCTTAGAGGAAGGAACAAGAAGGCAAGCGAAGTTGGTTCCTTACTTGAATGGATCTTATGGGCAAGACTTTGACGGTGCTGAGAGCGACGAAGAGCAAGATTGCTCCAGCAAGAGGCTGTGATGGTGTGAAGACCTTGGCTTGGCACACTATTCAGGCAGCAAAATTGAGGCCACGCTCCAGGCGTTGTTGAGCTCTTAGGTCCAATGTTTGGATGATATTCTTCCGTTGGTTTTCGCTGAGGAATCTTAAGTAGCGGAGGATTTGACAAATCCGAGCCCTAACATTTCTGGAGATATTCGAGGAGTGTTCTTCCCATTTCATATTGTTGGTGATTGTTTCTGATAGATAAATAGTGTTGTCACCAATTTTGAGACGCGATGGGGAACACTTACCAATAAAGAACTTGAACTGGTATTCCAAGCGACAATACAATATCAGTATACAAATATGCCTGCCCAGTATTCGGCCAACTACCTAAACGCCTTCGAGAAAAAATCAATAGAATTTTCAAACGCTTTCGAACGCGCCCATCGCGTTTGAAATTCTGTGAAAACTGCATCTGCATTATAAACACTAGCCGCAGACTTTATTTTCGCACTAACTATTTAAAATCATTACTGGTGATCCTAACCAGTGATCTATTACATTTTTCACTCATCCCTTCCGTTCCGTTTTACAATCAAAATAGTAATCGGTTTAGAATGCCTTTCTGTCGAACTACTAGACGGATTAACTCTTTTTTATTTCTAATGCCATTATGTATAACAGTAGTTAGTTACACTATCTGTTTCTTTTTCATTTTTTTTACAATTTTTTCAGTATAAGTGATTGATTTGTGTTGACCAGAAGAGGCTAAAAACGGCATCGAAAACCCTCTAGTGGAGAGATACAGAATACTCTTTCCATCTTTGCACATCAAACACGTTTTGGAGAAGCAATTCATCAAAACTCTAAACAAGGATGGTTTCAAGGATTGACCATTCGCATCTCTGGCAGTCCTCACATCCGTCAGCTCATCAGAAAACCAGATTTCGAAAATTCAATGATTGAAGAAACCGTGAAACTAATTTGTTCTCGTCGTAAAGAACCTTCTTGGTAAGCAAATCGCGAGGAACTACACAGCACTGCTCAGCAACATGGGGACTGTTTTCAGAAACCTCGGGTGCAACATGAGCATCAAAATGCTCAAAACATTATTTATTCTCATATTTGGATAAGTTAGTGTTGGACTTTTCTGACCCTGGGTATTCTAGAAGTTTGAACAAACAGAAGTACATGCCCTAAAGTTTGAACAATAATTATGTACACATACTTTCGCTACATTTCTCATTTTTGATTAATTTGATTTAAAAATACTAGAATGTCAATGTATCTACACTTTGTACAAACAAAAATAAATATAATTATGCTATTTTATGTATGGATAAATATTTTAAGATTCATTATTTTTAATATCATCAAATGCATTCATCCATAGATAAACCCAGTAAATTATTAAAATATAAATCTTTCACATATCAATATTGATCTTACTTTGGTCACATCTTTCTCCTGAATATGTTCTTTCACACCTTAAATAGAAATATAGCAATTAATAAGTTTTGTAATGGAGATCACAGATCGTAGATCTTAATATACGCCAACGTATTTTCTTCCACGTTTTAAACTTAAGACTTTTAATGTTGAGTTACTCATCAAGACGTACATACTCATCCATTTGTCACGATTTACCTACTGACATTCGTAATATGTACTACATTATTCATACAATTTAATCAAATAGAAACTGGCATTCATTACTCCATTCTGATACCCACTTACATACATACATAGAAATGGTTCACTAAACATGTTATAGTGGTAAAATATACCATTATTATTATAATTAGTAATAATACACTGTAATAGAAATAAACTATGTATGTCAAATGTACATTCATAGCTGCCTTGATCTAGTTGACCGATTCTAATGAAATTTATCCACGTCTTAGTATGGCACATGACACTTTGCATGCAAATTGTCAAAGTATTTCGATAATTTGGGGCCTCTTTTAGAGAGACTTGAAAAATCGCCCGTTTTTAATAAAACTATAATGTAGCATGTCTGTAGGTCGTTTTGAGCTAACTAGCCTATTTCCATATAATAATAATACACCGTAATAGAGATAAATTATGTCATGATTTCCCAGAATTTATGATAAATTTGTTAACAACATAAGGTTAAATCATATACATAATATATTACATTATTCGAATAGGCAAACGCAATCAGCGTACTTTTTACACTGCCATGTGCAATCAACTATTCCGCGAAAGAACGAACCCTCAAATTGGCTGAGAATCTCTATTTAATTACTCTGACTAATGTTTACGCACTGTGGAACGCACTGATTGAAGTGCTTCACAGTTGCATCTCAGAAATGGAGAGAAAACAAACCAATTAGACTGAGATTTTAGTGTGAGTGTAATCTGGAATTAGTGAATCACATAATATCACTTATACATATATGAACTCATATATATGTATTCATGATTTTAGTAACCCGTATAATAATGTGTACCTTTTGAAACTTGTAGAGTACATATATATGTAAATTGCAGCCACATTTTAATAAATTTAGGCTTTTACGTACAAACTATTATGCAAATGATTGCAAATTTTTAACTCATCAGAAGACAATTTATAGAAATTATTTTTTGTGTTGCCTAATTTGATAAATATTTATACAAAATGTATAACAGTTAAAACCAATCGATTACATAAGTATATAGTAGTTTTCTTATCGATGTTTATAATAGTACGTATATTATAATTTATCAATATCAACGATATATGGTCTACCCACATTAATATGTTACTAAGTGTTATACTTATATTCCTAAACAACATAATGCCATTAAGTGATATGACCAGCAAATAAATTGTTAATGAAAACACAATAGTAAGGTCAAAAGTTCAAGTAACAAAATCACTAAATGTCTGGTTTAACTTTTAACTTATTAACATTTATGATCTTGGAGCATATTGCAAAACTTTAGCATTTTCATATGAAATGATGATTTGCATAAGTATTTTAACTATGTATTATACAATAAATTTCCTTTTGGGCTATTTATGTACATTTTGTATATTCAACTATAACTAGTCAATTTAAACAACAATATATATTACATACGTACTTGTTACTGTTGTTTACCTGTCATTTTTGTTATAACAAGAGACGGGAGACTTAAAATTGAGACACACTCGTGTTGAGATAAAAATAAATCAGGACAAGATTACCTTTAAACGTTAAATATCAAATATTTGCTAAATAAATTAAAGCTATTCAATTCAATTATTAATTTTTTAATTAAAAGTTTTATTTACAGCCAATATTCCACTCACTTGCAATACATTTGAGTTTCATTCAGTTGAATACAATCAGAATAAGGAGAGCTATATGGTCATCATCACTACATTAGAAAGCTAGTTGTATCAGAAATAGCCAATATTCCACTCACTTGCAATACATTTGAGTTTCATTCAGTTGAATACAATCAGAATAAGGAGAGCAGGAATTGCTTTTGCAGAGTTCAACTATAAAGTAAACATAGAAATAGAAATAACAGAAATACTGTTGATTTAGATGCTATAAATAGACGGAGATAATATTCGATTCTTCAAAGGTCTTTGTATACCATTTTGCCATGTTCCCTTTTACACTTTTAATATTAGATTTTCCATAAATTGTTTGCCAATGATGTACATAATTACCGGAATTGTACTTCCCGGTGTACATTTTTATGTTTCCGCCATTAAATCAGGAAAACAAATCATTTTGTTGTCAACTTGTTATTTCACTTACAATTGTTGGATTCCTGAGAATTAGTCTGACAAGTCGTTGACTTTGATTCACAAACCACAGAAAAATGTTGATAATGAACCACATTTGTCATCAACATCATTGATTGGTCCACCTTAATAGTGACAAAATCTTCAAACCCGAGGTAATTTATGGGATAATTGTGTCCCCAGAAGCTGAATGTAAAATGTTGAATGGCATTTAAGCTCATAAATTATTTAAAATAGTGAGATAAAACAAATAATTTAATGTTCTACTGCCAGCTTCATCTGTATTTTTACGAAAAAGAAGTATTTATAATATTTTTGTCAATACATATTCCTTAAATGTTACACTTAAACAGCTAAAATTGCGCAAAAGGTCTATGTTTCAGATTTTTAAGGATCAATACTTATTAATAACAACACACATGCAACTGTCAAAATAAAGAATCTTTAATTCTTTAAATTCTCAAATTTTGCGG
>JAYJLU010055543.1:7763-24107 GCA_036873645.1 Minona dolichovesicula | reverse complement strand
ATAGGTATATAGTCAGGCTCAAGACAAACAATCAACTTTCAAAATCCTTGATAATATTTCATTTTGATTTATTTATTTGAGATAGTTTTTGTCAAATTTCTAAGTTTGATCATATGTATATATAGTAGGACATTTTGTATGGGTTACATACTGTGTGAATTACCTTCAAATCAGGTAATTCTGGCCCATAGCTATCGCAAAATGTTTTTATCGTATAATCCAAAGTTAAGGAAACAAAACCAGCAGTATAAACTTTATTCTTTCAAATCCTATACATATATGTATATATGTATATGTACATATAACTGGGTGTTGCATAATATAGTCCGTAAAGAAATCACACATTCCTTTAATACAAAGTGTGTTTATATATTCAATCCATAAAATAAACTTTTAGTAACTGGAATATTTCAAAAGATTTCCCTTTTTATCTGATGCATTTTATAAATACTCTTTAAAAAATAAAATAATGAATGAAAGCTTCGTCCACATGATAAAGGCGTAAAATAGAATCTACTGTTGAATGAATAAAATCTCAGTCGTCTCGTCTATGTCGTTTTTTGTTCTGATTTCCGAATACCATTTGTCGAAATATATTCGCCTGTACCCGATCATTTTTAGAAAGTGTCGTAAAGTCCAAGCTGAGAAGATTTGGTACAACTCCAACAATATAGGCGAAATATCCCTGCAAGAAAAAATAATCAAGACTACAGCATGCTTCAAAATTTGTTCTTGAGTATATTATATATATACTCAATTAATTACTCAATTACTCGACGTGAAAAGCATATCGACCCATAGAGTATAAGCAGAGGCAGAGTT
The DNA here is from genome assembly GCA_036873645.1 of Minona dolichovesicula. NCBI lineage: Eukaryota > Metazoa > Platyhelminthes > Proseriata > Monocelididae > Minona > Minona dolichovesicula. The sequence continues at coordinate 23,285 of JAYJLU010055543.1, read as the reverse complement.
GTCACTCTTACTAGTAGATATTTGGATATCGATTTTGAGCGACACAAAATCCTCCACCATTATAAATTAGCAAAGTTCAAATTATCATAGCGATAAAACAAAACGACCTATTTTAATAATTATTTTACTAAATTAAAATATTAAAGGAGCACTTAATTTATAATGATATAAAATATTATAGATAAATTATATAACAAACATTAGTTTCTTGCGTAATATAACATTCTGTATATATTTCCTAATAATAATTATATAATTTTATTCAATCAAATTTATTGCGCAAGGGAAGCATATTTTAGTATCATTAGAAAGTGCTCTTTCTGTACTTTTATTTGGTAAAAGAATTAATAAAATCGCCCGTTGCGTTTAGTCGCTATGATAATTAGGAACTTTGCCAATATATAATGGTGAAGATAGGATTTTGTGTTGCTTGGTACCTCAAAATCGATATCCAAATATCTACAAGCAAGAGTGACAACTCTGCCTAAATATACTTACTCTATGTATCGACCAATCAAATTACAATACAGATTTATACTTTTGATTCGACTATACCTATAATCAATTATTTTAAGTAGATGATAAAGGATATATAGTATTCAATATAGCTGACATACCACGTTTTTATCGATAATACGAATTGTTCTGATAATTGAATATTTAAAGAATTTACATATTACCTTCTCTTTTTCTATTTTATTTCCATGTAGAGTCAGCTTTCTTAAACCAGAAAGTTTCCCGAGTTTGTTAATTTCGTTCAGATTGGAGATTAAATTTCCATGCAGATTCAGGATGTGTAGATTGGATAGTGTGGTTAATACCTGGAATTAAGATCAGATGATCAGGACATTTCATTGTGTTGATTTAATCATTAGATCATACAGGTGGTGTAATGATAATAATAATAAGACGTATAGCATCACAGAAATACAATCATTACAATATGTTTTCTAATAAATTATTCATTTACATTCTTTTTACTTTAATTCGTATATGCTACTATAGCATATTTTCAGTAGTATATTATATTTATAAATTTTACACCAATTCATTAAGCACATTGCTAAACTAGGCTTAACATGATGTTGTCATTATATTTTCCATCGTAAATGATTGATTCAGCAATAAAATAGTACTTCTATACGAGATATTTTTTGATTAAAATGTATTTAGTATATCGTCCGCATATTCCAAGTAAAAGTTGTGAACCTAACCTCTTCGATTTTGTTCAATTGATTGCAGGATAAATCTAGCCAATAAATCATCTCCAGTGATTCAAAAACAAGACTGCAGGTGGCTGATAAGTCAGTGAGTTCACTTATCGAATTATTATTCAATTTCAAACTGTTTGTCAAATAAAATCCTTTTTCGTTTTTTCTCAACTTTTTAGCCGCGCTTGATGGAGCTCGTGGTTCTTCTTTTACAATATCTGCAAGTAGAGAATATTGAAAGCACAGATATATTTGAATAGATTGTGTAAGCCACCATTGAGTACTCCTGGATATTTTTCAAAACTGTTTAATGAGAATTACTTATTCGAAAAATATGATTGCCTGATTGCCGAAATGGGTGCAAACGCCAGAATAATAAGAATTAATAAATAAATCATTTTTGGTTGTGGGTACATATAATAGAGATGTATAAATAAAATCATATTTACTTAACTTATAAATTCCATCACAAATTGGCACAAATAATATTCATGAATTTGGGAATATTTATACATACAATACAAAGTTTAATTTAAAAAAACGGCCTTATTCAAAATTATATTTTTTCATAATTATCTGGCGATATGCTTCTCAGTATCCTCGATAATTAAAATTTCATTGGATCCGGTCACAAATGATTAAATTTTGGATATCTATGAAAAACACCACTTCATCCTGGTTAACTAATCGATAAACAAATGCTCTAATTTTGTGAATTGAATTTCAAAATTTCTTTATTTGAGAAAATATGAATAGAAAAAAACTTCAATGGGATTTTCCTTCAACAAAGTGAAGCAAGACCTAATATTGCCATATAACACTGCATAACTCATTCTTATGAGAATCTTTGTCATATTCTCCTTAATTGTTTTGTTTCATGTCTACATTTTTTAACTAAAGAAAGAAATTCAAAATAGAGACAAGAAGTGTTTTATCCAGAGATTGATGTTGCTGAATTTCATGAGGTGGAATTTGAAGGAACAAAAATTTTTAATCAGATATTATTGTACTCAAATATTCTTTATTATTCGTATTCGAGTTCAATTAACATGAGAATAGATTATTCAAAAATGAAGATTTATGGATATCCTTTGATCACCTCTCTCCTATCTTTTTACATTGGACATTTGCTGTAAATTAAGTAATTCTGGACTTTATAAAACATGTCTTCTTTCCATCACATTAAGATATACTAGCCTGGAATTAGTAAGGATTTAAAAAATTAATAATCGGTGGTATCTAGTAATTTATCTCAGATTCATTATTAAATATTGTTGAAATAATTGAGATAAAAGCAATGCAGATGGTGATTATAAACATTATTATAAACATATGTATATACATACACGATGATATATAGGCAATAGAACAGCAAGATATAATATTGAAAATCATAATTATACACAAAAATGAAAACAATAGTCAATTATTAAAGCATAATTAATAGTGAAAATTCGTGAAATATTGGATTATAAATTTAATTTGTTATATGTACTTTGAAAATATAGATTATTTCAAGAGAATATTTATGTTCAAATTAATTTAAAAAATTAAATGTGATTGAAAGCAGTTCAAATATCAATGTTTATATAAGTGACCATTTATCTGTGTTCAAGACAGTTATATCTTGATGCAGCAAAACTTACTTTTTAAATATTTCTATAGTGCTAAATAGAAAGCAGTTTAAAGTAACATTATTTGGCATTTGTATAAATAACCTTTCACATATTTCGAAAAGAAAGTTCGGCAAAGACATTTTGTTGAATAAACAAAACTATTTGCTTAAAATAATTGAAATCAAATAAGTTACAATAATTTGCAAATATTATGCTTATTATAGGTAAACAAATTTTTTACATACCATTGCACTTTTTTAATTGCATAAAAGAAAAATCCAGAGGTGGATAAACTTCGCCATGGCTTTCAATTGAGGGTTTAGACATTTCTTTGGTGTTATCAATTTGCAAAGAAAAAATTCTGTAAATCAAAAAATATAAGTTTTTGTTACAAAAGTGACAATTTGTTGTAAATGCAACATTTCAACACTAAAGTGAAAAGTGAAAGAAAAGATGAAACACACAGATATTTAAAACAAAACATCAATTTTAACCAACACAAAATAATACTGTATTTGCATTATATTAATATTGTTTATGGAGCAATTTATTTGTTTTTAATATGTGTTAATGAGTGTTGTTTTTTATCGATTTTGAAGAAAATATTTTTGTTACTTTCAGAAAGTGTCAAATTAGAAATGAAAACACATACATGCCATTATAGCCATAATTGTTAAATATGATTTTTAATAATTATCTATTTCCTTGATAGACTGCAACAAATCAGTTTTAAGAGATTAATATTTAATTATTATATCTACTTTTAAGGTAAAATTAAATTTACAAGTCTTATCAAAATTAATTAGTATTGATTATCTATGAAATATTAATTTCACCAGAAATTAGTGTGACTATAATCAAAATGATGCAACAAACTAAAGATATCATATATAAAAATTATTTTGAGGGTAGCTTGCATCTTCTATCAAATCACTGTTTATTCAAAGTAATTTTATATGGTGTATCTGTAAAGTCACTTGGCAGTGATTTAATAAAATAAATATATAAAATAATAACCATACCTAGTCATAAACATTTTTGTTTGACAGTGTAATACTGAGAAGTAATAGAGTTATATTGGATATTCCCACTTCAAAAAGTATTCCACTGCAGTAACTTTACATTTTTACTGAATTATTATTACTTTGTTGATTTTTACATGAAAGCTTATGTCAGGTAAATTTTTGAAAAAAAATTCTTACATGATAGAAACATTAACAAAGTGGTTTTATAGCTTTGAAGTTCTCATTTTTAGCAGGAAGTTTTTAATCATAAATAGTTAAATTAAATAAATAATTCATTTATTTGTCTGTTTTAAGAAAGTACTGTATTGCTAAACTATAGATTTGTCAACCTTCTCTAATGCAATTAAAGTCCCTTCATCTAAAAATGATTCTTACTGTAAATAAATGATTTCCAATAAACATGAAAGCTTGATTCTATTATATGGAGTTACCAATTAGCAGGAATGAGATCTTGTTGATAATAGTTACATAGATATGTATGTTAAAAATATTGTTATAAATTTATAACTGAAATTTTAAGACATTATTAGAAATTTAGATGTTGTTAAAAATTGTTTGAATTGCTTATTTCAATGTATACTTATTTTTAACATTCATTAATGCTTTTATATTTATTTTATGAGGAAAATTTCATTAAATCAATATATATAAGGAATTCAGAATAAATTACAACCATTTATGGAACTGATGAGTTGGTAAATGTATCAAAGGAGTAGAAAAAGAACTTGTTGATTCAATATTCAAAGGGTATAGATAAAATATAATTTAATGATGTATTAAATATATCATGAACTACACTGCAAATAAAAATGACTAGACATAATGGTAGGTAGTAAAAAAAACCACAGAGTCAAATTATGCTATAATTTATATGAATATCTAGTCAGCTAGTTTTCAATTTGGCTGATATGCTGCAATTTGCTGTAGATTTTGGAAAATAAAAATAATAAGAAACTGAATATAGTCTTTGTTGAACACTTTTTTTAACAAGCATTCAATTAATTACTTGAACAATAGTATTTCTATTATGAAAAACAGAAACATAATCAAAATCGAATGTGTTATATTGTGAATATTGACTATAACATATTGAATGATTGAAGATTACATTTGTGTTCTGTAAGTGATTTTGAAAAATTAAAATTCTTAATTTTTTGCAAGAAAAGAAGTAATGAATATCATGAATATTGTTCTTCAAACATAAGAAAATCGACTAACTATGTAATCCTTAAATCAATTTTTTGTAAAATGATCGTAAATTAAAACTCCATGACAATTGCAGTTTTATTTATTTTCTATATTAAAACTACACCAATGGAATTATGTATATTCTATTTGAAGGTGTATAATGTTTACATTCCAACTGGATATGTCAATATGCGAATCGTAATTTTCTGAAGCTGATTGATCTACATTCAAAGTGGATTTGTAAATATGTTTTTTTAAAGACCCAATCTACCCGGCAACAAAGAATAGTATGAGAAACATAAAGAATTACAAAGAATAAAATGTATAGAACAACACGAAAATAAGACATATTTACATATATACAACAGGAAAATAAGCTGATGTTAAATTGAGGGAGAATTATAAAACTCACTTCAATGCAAAGTATTGTTCTTCCTGTGAGTCTAACCATTAAGAAGCAACCAATATAAAATACAATATTTAAAAACATGAGAGTCTTTGGTTTAAGAGAGTAAATTATACTATTTGATATTATTAGAGAGATGTTGAAATGGTAATGGTTAATTTGATTATATATAATATTTATTAAAAATGAACTATCAATAGAACAGTTTATCATTATGCAAAACTAAATAATCCAAGTATACATCTCTATACGTATCCTCATATATATATATAATCACGTATCCATTTCGGCACCCAGTCGCGGCGTGTTTTTGTGTTCACCAATTCAAACTATAAATTACTTCAAAAGTCAGAAATTCCAATTTGATTTCGAACGGTCTAATTAAACGCTATATATAAGCTAACACCCGATGTCAAAAAGACCGGTCAGCCTAAACGTAAACCCGAACTACTATCAAAATAATCCAAGCTATACAACAGCCATTTAAAAGCCAAATTTTAGCAAGTGTTGACGACGCCCACAAACATAAATGGTTTGATGGTATGCAGTAATCAAGTGAATATGAATTAAAACAAAATTATTAGACATTTTAAAAGTTTACTATAAAGGCAACAATATAGAGTACGCATTCCATTTTTCAAATGGTAAAGCATGATGGTACACTTAATTATAGGTATATTTCTATATCCATGAAATTGGAACAGGTCAGCTATAGTACATGGCTTTTCAAATTTAAATACGCAGCAATTAATCATATTACTAAGGAAAAACACGCATTTTAAATAGTAATTGAAATATATTTAATTTGTGTCATCTTTTACACTAATAAAAGTACCTAGATATTTTTATAAGTAAATTAAACGAAATCATAAAATTAATCATTAAAAGCTATATAAAGTGAAAATATTATTCAGTATATTATATATTTAGATGTGACAGGCATGCAAATATAACACAACATCAGACTCTTCAGGAGCTCACTCTGTGGAACACCACTGTGCAAAATGTCTGCTCAAAAACTATAATTAGACATTTAGCAAACAATACAATATCAAAACACCAAGCTAGATTAGATCATACCAAAATTAAAAATTCTATCGAAACATTAAACGAATATAACATGGAGAATAAATAATATTAAGAATTAAAAACAACAATCACAAAGTGTTCCGTCATGATGTAACCTTATTAGTAGAATTAGAATTCGATGTCACACTGAAAAGATACATGGGAAATAAGTTACATTAAGGAAAACAAATAAGCAAGTTAAATTCACATCATCAATCACAAGACTAAATAATAATAATAATAATCAATATATATGATTGTCAAAAACGTTTTAAGGGACACAGGTACAGAAAAATTAAGCATTTTAGATAGGTAGTAGGAATGAAATTATCATCTGTCAAAATTAAACCGGTCACGACGGTAAGTAAATTTATTAAAATTTAGAGCAAAGCTCATGTCAAGAGAGTTTATTATCAATAAAATCTACTGTAAACATTCATATTTAGGCAGAAATTCGAAATAAAATACAATATGCCAGACACAAAAGGTAATGTTCAATAGCATTACAGCTTCATTAACAATGCAAACTATTCTTGCACATACAGAGTCACTTAATTTATGAATTAGCAGCCTCCACATCTTGCACTGTAGTGTCCTTGTTCTCATCTAAAATAAATGATTCAATATGTACTGTTAGTTTCACTTCTGTAGAGACATTCGATTATTGAAATCAAGCATGACATCTAGAATTCTAGACGTAAAATGTACACAATCTAAATAGGTCACAGGCTTCACAGTAGCTAAGCTATAATGCAAAACCAAACAACAAAAAAGAAAAGAACAAAACTTGCATCATTGCCCTAGAGAATCAATGCGCAATCAGAAAAATTGAAAGTGGACATCTCTCCCAAAATGATCAAAAAGGGAATGGAAAAACATTAGAACTCTAAAAACAAACATATCCAATGGATACCGAGCCATACTGGCATCTATGGTAAAGAAAAGATAGATAATTTAGCTGAAGAAGCCTCAAAGCTAGACCAAAGCCACGTACCTATTAACTACAGCATTGCAAAAACAGTACTCAGCAGACAGATAAAAAACTGAAAACTTGAACAACAAATATCACAAATGGAAAATAGAGCACAATATAGAAGACAAAAGTATAATTATATCAATATTTCCTATTCGCAATATAAATTACTTCAAACGTCAGAAATTAACATTCGATTTCGAACGGTGCTTATACGCTATATATGTATATAAATTCTCAAAGCAGCAATAAATCCAAAGCTAACACCCGATGTCAAAAAGACCTGTCAGCATAAACGTAAACCCGCTGTTCAGCTGTGGCCACAGCGAAATATCAAAAGCGTGTCTTCACAAAATCTGCAAAGAATCCAGTCCAATGTGTTCACTGTGCAGCATACCCGAACACTTATTATTCCAATGTCCCAAATACCAACCCGCTTGAACTAAATGATTTGGGTCTCCTCTGGTCTCACCTGCTGACATCAATGGCAGTTGAAAAGTATTGACTGTCATAAAGGACTACCTCAGCTCGTCTGGTGCAATCAAACAAACAAAACCATCATCTCCTTCTGGTTGTAATAACGAAAAATTAAAACTTTTCGAAATTCTTAGATTAGATTAGAGCAATTAAATGGAAAACAGACTATAGTGAAATTGAAATGTCATGTACTCAAAACACGCAAGATATAAAAATGTCAACCTCCTTTGTAAAGTCGAGACAATAGGAGAGAAAGAAAAATGTTTACATTGAAATACAACATACAATGTAAAAATGAAAGGAATTAATCAGTTTCTAGACTTGACAGAACGCAGCTAATAGCAAGTTAGCATTTCCTGAACGCGTATATCTTTCCCAAACTAAATAGAATAATTTCCCTCAAGTCTCAGAAAATCGATATCACAGCTGACGCATTGATCTTCAGAATTTTGGCAGGGAGATACAGCTTACAGATTGGTGACTTCATTTTGATAAGCATAGCAGTCTACAAGGATACCAACAAAATTCCCAGATACACAAGACACTTAGTTAATGCTGAATAAGCGCCAGTCACTTCATAACAGAACAGCATAGCTGGAAAATATCTCATTCGCACTGAGGGGGAATAGACGCTTTAACAGTAGCGCAAGCAGAAAAATTAGAGCATTTCAGATGGATAGAGAGTCACTGAGTGAAGAAAAAATATCATTCCAGCAGAATGCTATCCCCAGACAACAAAATCATCGCATGCATCTGTTATTGAAGTTATATGACCGCAATGTAAAGCAGACAGACAGTCGCATAGTTGATAAAACGGCTGAGAAAGAAACACTCGAGGTTAAGGCATTTCACAAGTGCTTATTATAAAATTTAGCTAAATAAATGAGACTAAAAAGAAATATAACAGAAAGCAATCCTCCTGTTCAATTTTTAAAATTATAATAATTGGCGCATCTTGAATATAACGGATTTATAACAAATACTATGAAATTCATATTAAAATGAATTACTATGCAACGTGTAAATTTCAAGTAATCGTTTGCATCGTGAATTTTTCATGTGATAGTTCTAATACGCATAAAGCTGTACACCAAGATAGAATATTAAGGACATCAAACGAGTCAATTATAGTACTGATTAGAGACTATAAATAAACAAGCTACACAAATTATCAAACAATCATCTAAATTTTAAACACGCATAGACGCTAGAATGCTAGACGCATAGAGCCAGAACTCTTATTAAATAATTATTGTGGTTTTGTTCTGCTAGGAAGGACACACTCTTATCTCCGCTATAAAAAAACGATGTATTGTTGCTACAAATTGTCACGTCTGTTTTTAATAAATCTTTCAGTGAACTTAAGTAGGAAAGGTGCATTCTAAATTCACAGGAAATATTAATGAGTTTGGGAGAAGCGACAATTTGAAATCGTTAGTTTTATAATAATGAAGATAAGAATTGATCAGCCTTAGCATAATAAAACCATCGATATCATATGAGAATCGAAGCTCAATCTATATGCAACTACCGAACTAAAAGTTTTGTAATTTCAGTTAATCTTTATTCATCATATACGTACATAATACATATACGTCTTCATTCGTTTATGGGTTTAAAATGGAGCGTTTCCCGAAAATTACACATTAATCATTCCAAATCACAACTTTTGAATATGACGCGCAGTCGCAACATCGACTATTCTCAGCGGACGGCAAATGGGAATCTCACTTTGATGGTATTTATCTCAAAACTTGCCGGGGCATGCAATTGATAAAACGTCTTCTGAACTCCGCGCCAATTCCGATTGATACCCTCTGGGAGGCTTACCACCAGGCCTTTGCCTGCTCGCACATTTATTATGCCTGGCCGTCTTACTGCGATCTTTCTCAAGAGAACATTAAACAACTGAAGCGCCTGGAAAAGGCTTTCCTAAGAAGGTACTCTTGTCAGCGCCATCTAGCCTGACTACAAGACTTGATAATATCTGCATTCGACTTGCAAATAAGATTCGTGTGTCAAAGCCCACTCACCCCCTTAGACACTGCATCCAGTTGAAAGAGTTCTCTGACTATAATCTCAGACACCGGCCTACATTCATCCCACTTAAAACCCGACAGACCTTTTTTTAAATGACGTTTACAAAGTTCGCAGTGTAACCTGTTGTATGTTCTGGTCTGTTAGTTATGTCTAGTAACTGGCTCTATTGTTTCCTGTTGTACTCTATTGTATTTGCATTACATACCGCTTATGTATGTTCTAATAAAGTTTATTTTATTATTAAATCAGTTATAATCAATTTTACGAAGGGTACTTTTGTAATTTCAATTTATGAATTATGAGTGCATGAAATTCTTTAACTGCAATATCGGAGCAATGCTATAATATTTATTAATTACTATATTTCATTATTTATGTTCGACGAGTAAATCAAAAGTCCTATTGATTCCTATATTTCACATTCGAAGACAAACAGTCTATTGGAAAAATAAATTATCTAAATGCTAACTATATTAACTACCGATGTCAAACTTTATATAGCCGGGTTTGTCTGGCAGGCAGGGAAGCTAAACATTCCGCCACACTGAAGCGCGTTAGCTTATCAATAGGAAAAATATGAAGCAGACCCGATCACTTCAAAAGCCAACTAATTAGCAAAGTGTTGAGAATTGTGTATTAGCTAAGTATACATAGCTTAGTGAATAGCCACAGAGCTGGGAAAATTGAAATGATAAGCGGCAGTCAGCCCCAACTTTACACTAAAATATTGATAAAATGGTGACCTGCTTTCTCAAATAAGCGAGTAGGATTAATGCACATAAAGTAAATAGACGCGAATCAAGTTGATAGAAATTGTAGCATTCCAGCAGCAAGAATGTGAAATGGAAATTTCTATAGAGCCATAATGAAACAGAGCCGTTTATGAGAGAACATCAATGCTAGATAATTTCTATTTATGCGGAGAATATGCTTAGCCCCCAGTGAATACGTTGAGGGGGAAATTTATTAAAAGTATTATCGATCGTGCATTTGAATAGCCTACTTGTAAAAATCTAGCAAAAGGTCACTGTTCAATTCCTCTGATAATAAATAGGATCTCTATTCATCTCTTTTAGTAGTACTCCCTACACAAAAACCAGACCAAACAGATATAGAGATAAACAATAAATATAGACCCCTCTGATCTATAGAAAGTGTTCATTATTCCATGACAACAATTATACAACTTGAAAGGAAACTGAAATTTTACTATTGATAATAGTTACCCACCTTCGACTTGCATATCTGAAGTCCACAAAGTCAGATTGTCACGCAACAATTGCATTATCAAGGTGGAATCCTTGTAACTTTCTTCAGATAAAGTGTCCAATTCAGCAATCGCATCATCGAAAGCCTGTTTGGCTAATTTACAGGCTCGATCAGAGCTACTAAGAATTTCATAATAGAAAACTGAGAAATTCAAAGCTAAACCTAAACGAATTGGATGAGTTGAAGGAAGTTCTACTTGGGCAATATCAGTTGCAGCCTTATAAGCAACCAAACTCTTTTCAGCCGCATCTTTGCGGTCATCATTAGAGGTAAATTCAGCCATGTATCGATAATAATCCCCAGTCCTAAAAAAAGATTTGTTATTTGCAAGTATTTTCAGTTGGGCAGAAAAAACATAAATATCTATATCCATAAATACATAACTGTGTTATTTTTCATCTGCAAAACAAAGTTAGAATAATTAAAAATAGTATTTCCCCATCAACATAAATTGAAATTCAGCATAAGCAACAAGTTACGTCAACAGTCCTAAACTTGAACTAAGAATAATGAATGCCAAGTTTTAAAATAACATTTGAAGAAACGTCCAGCCAAAGATTCAAATAGACTGATCTAGAAATATAATCAAAAACCTTGTTTGATTACAAAACTCAACAATTAATAAACAAATTGCAATACAGGATTTGATGAGATAGACATATTATTTCTAAAAAAGAGCATTCATTTCTCTTAGGAAGCTTGAGTTTCTAAACTTGATGTGAAAATACTATTAATATGTGGTAACTGAAAGTTAAATTAAATTAAAATCAAATTTATTTTTACCTTGACAAGAAAAAAAGAGCTAAAAGATATTTTTGAAATCAAGAAGTTAAACAATGCTAAATAAAAAATTAGAATTAAAACTTTCAAAAAATGAACTTACATTTTATAATAAAATACACGAGATTCACCAGAACTCGCATTAGTAGTCAATGAATTTTCCAAGACATTAAGAATATCGGCGCAAATATCCTTCAATTCTTTTTCGACTTGAGCTTTGAATTTCTTAATTAACTCAAGACGATCCCCACCTTTTTGCTCTTCCTTTTGCTCAATGCTACTAATAATCCTCCATGAGGCACGCCTGGCACCAATTACGTTTTTATATGCGACTGACAATAAGTTGCGCTCTTCAACAGACAATTCTTTGTCCATTTTAGCAACCTCTCTCATATTACTAACCATTTCTGTAAATATAACAAAAAAGTTATTACATAAGTAAGTGTCTGATAGTCCTCTCATATTTCAAACATGAAAGTAAATTAATCAGTAATCAGCAAGAACAAAGAGACTAAAAATGTGTTTAAAATGAAATGTAAAGTGCCTAGAACAAATGTAAACATAGTAAAGCCTTAGATCATAATAAATACATCATTACAATTAGGTATCCATCCACACTCATAAAATAATAAACCGAATTCTAGTTATCTGAAAGCTATGTCTGATATATTTGAGTGTATAAATCCTTTTTAACCAATTTTCTATCCTTGGTAGTTATATACTGACTACTCAAATCATTTGCACAAAAAAGAATTGCTTATTGATAACATTTAGAGGGGTCCTCAGATACAACAAGCAAATGTTAAGAGTCAATTCCATCTTGTTATAATCAGATTATACTGTATTGTTACTGGGGTATAAATTATGCATACCATTGAACCATTTCCAATTATTTATTTTTCTAAGGATATGTCATTAAAAGTGTTTATAGCATTAATCAGTGCTGCCACATGATTTATGGAGAACGCCATAAATAAGAAGTGACTAAGAACAAATATTTTTACAATAAAACACTGATTCATATTGGAAAAAAACTTCCTGGCAACAGTGTCTGGGTGAATGTTGGGTGAACCAGTGCTGAAACTAGAGTATAAATTCTGATGAATACAATGAAGAGGCTTAGTGTAAGTTGTAATCACAAGAATTTCAGCAATACAACTATCAAATCAACAACTACCAAGTGGTGTTGTTTAAATTGTTTTATCAACTGATGAACTGATGGATCCTTACAATAATATCATAATAATTATAATTTGAACAATCTGTGACATGAAATATGTGAGCACCTAACTCCAAGGGGGCCAAAATTTAATTTGTTTTTAGTGGCAATTAAATTATGAACTTGGGTGATTTATAATGACTGACACTCATTTTAAAACAGAATAATAGTATGTAGCAACAATAAAAATATTCATTGTCACAGCAAAGTTGACAGGGTTTGCACTGTCAGTCGCCAATGTCTCTATTGGCGAAAAAAGCATATTTTGCCCAAAAAATAAGCATCTGGCAAAAAAAAGTATATGGTTTTTCTTAAAACTAGAGTTTACATATTTTGTATGAGAAATAAACCAAAATAATAATTGGTGAAAAAAATATATAAGCCAGTGCAAACCCTGGTTGATGTAGAAATATCCTGAATATAAATGAATACATAAAAAGTTGATTGTCGGAAAAATACCCTGGAAATAAAAATAATGACTAGCAGTGATAAAATTGTTTTATACAGTGTATACCTATATTTCAACTACTATAATTTTTTTACAGATACATAATTACATAAGTTGACCATAGTATAGTTATTAGACTTGCATAAACAATGTTCTGGTATAATGTTGTACCCTGCTACAGAACTTCCCTATAGAACTGTCTATATTGGGGGAGGGGGTGATCAGAATGACATAAAATAGGTTGACAACATCCCAAAGACAATTATTCAAATGTTAAACTTTAGATTCATGTTCTAGAAAAATGGCTCCATAACAGATTTAAGCTACATACATTTATACTACACTTACATACAAACGTTCATGATTAGAGCACAATAGGCCATTCATCTACTGATTCTTCTCATACAAAGCTGTGAGCCAACTTCTGAATAGTAAATTTGGCTCAACATGCTAAGCTGTAGTAAGATAGTTTATCCACTGACTAAAATTTTGCCCTTATACAATGCCAGCATATTATTCAGTGTAATTGCCAAACCCACACAAAATATAATTCGAGGATTTTAATGAGCCAATAGGATGAGCTCTGGAAAATATCTAACTAGTTAGATGTTTTTTGGTTTGGAAACAAATGTTTGCTGTGTAAATGCAGCTTTAGAGACAGTCCAATATAGTCTGAGAGTGATATTATTTTGGTAATATCAAAAGGAAAGAAGAAGCAAGTGATACTGTTAAAAGGAATCAAGTAGCAGTCTATATAATTATATTTATATAAAATATAAGTAAACTAATTTATATGAAAATTTAGTGCATACTTAAATACATGAAAATCTATATTAATCAATTATGTTCTCAAAGAGAAACCAATACAGATGATGATGAGCGTAGCTTGTTGGAAAGTGTGAAGGATGTAAGTGACCATTCAATGATGTTGTAGTCTGTAACTCCTAATTAGTGACCCAATGTGAAATTGTAGGGTTGCCAAAACTCAGAATTTTAAAATCCAGACCAACCATCTTATGTGAAATTTGTAAAGTACTGATATTTTCTTTTTAGAAAATTAGAGACATTAATGCAATATGTACACTGCAAATACAAATCAGGCATGAGAGTGGAGCTTCATCAAAAATCTGGAAATTCTACACAATGGTAATGTATAGCTACACGGTAGAGTAGCTTTTTTTAAGGATGTTAGAGTCCAAAATCCTGAAAATTCTCATGCCTAAAAAATGACTATTAAATATGACAATTTTATCAATTATTGTCACTTTGGTACTATCTAATATCTAGCCGACTAGATGACTATAATTTGTTCATAACTTGTTGCTCATATCTAGACAAATTGAAAACTAACTGACTAGCATATAAATTATAGCATGCATTGTGTCTGTGGTACCACTATATTTAGTAATTTTCATTTGTAGTGTCAAATTAGTCATACCTAGTCAGCTAGATATTAGGTGGTACCAAAGTGACAATTTATGATGAAATTGTCTTAATTAAATATTATTATTTTTATTAAATTTTTATTTGCAGTGTAGTATATTTGAAAAAAAACAGGCCATAATGATTTGATATCCAGACATTTGCACCTCTGGCAAATCCTGAAATTGATATTAAATGAATTGTGGTTTTCAAACAGGACAGTTAGTAAGAATGTATAATAATCCATAATTTCGGTGTAACTCACCTCACAGCTATCAATAATTAATACATCTATATAAATATCAAGAAAAAAAGCTTCAAAAAGAAGATAACTTGTTTATTACTTATATGCTATGGAGTATTACACATAGTATTACACA
>JAYJLU010054432.1:0-16556 GCA_036873645.1 Minona dolichovesicula | reverse complement strand
AAAATTGGCGAGGACTTCACACTGTTTGTAACTTTCGCAAAAGAGTGAATTCGCTCTCGAAAATTTGACTTATATAGGAAAATTTCACTCGACGCTCATTGGTCAATAGTGACGTGGGGGGGGGGGGTTGGTGCTCCCGCCGTTTAACTAAATTTTTATTGAAACACTTAATTTGGGACACCTAAAAATCGATATTTAAAATTAAAAATCAATATTTTCCCACGGGTGATGACTCATCGGAAAAAAATCGATATTGTCCCACGGGGGTGGTGACACATCGATGACTCATCGGCGGGGGGGGGTGCGCTCGGGATCTCGTTCATCTTACTACTGGCGTAAGATCAAAAAACTTATAATTCCAATTAGGGTTCTCTACCGAGCGATAATAACAAAATAAGATAGCTCACCTCGGGCTTCAGGTATATAACCACTAGGAAAGCCACCAATACAACAATACTAATCCCAAGAGCAATAGTGCCATTATCAGCCATCGTGTAAGAGAAAGCGAAAATGAATTTCACTCGCATGATATTTCAACTTATACGGATAAAACATACCAATTGTTAGAATAACCCTATCAGGTAATGAGCGACACCTCGCACCATAATTAATCATACTGTCCCCTATCACAGCGAAACTGTCAACGATAGGATGGGATTATACATTTTATCGGTTAAAATAATCCATCGGTTAAAATAATCCACTACTAGAGAGTATACGAATACCTATCATTAAAACTTTACATTCTTATACCATTGAAGGTCAAATAATACAGTAGGAAGTCTCCTTACTTAGAGTAGATCATATCTAATCAATCGATCATGAAATTAAAATAATAATTTTAGAATGCTCAAAAATCATAAAACAATTAAAGGACAAACAAACATAAGTTTTATTGGACCATAGCCAGGCAGCTAAATACAATAGGGATTAAAACAATATCTACCTGACTATGGCCAACAGATCTGAATAAGAAAGTTTTTTTGTTAACACGACTTCAGACGACCTCCACGGCCCTCCGCTGGCTGGCGTCCCACTCCGCCTCGCACTCCAAGAAGCCTGGAACCTACAATCACATCACATAGGAAACATTCACTCAACAGAAACAGTAAATCATATTTGGACATCATACCTTCTTCTAATATTCTCTACTGTTTTTCCATAGAATGAATTGTTCATTAGTTTCCATATATTTTTCTCGAATTTTGATTTACCTTTGGTTCTTTGATCTGTATTGAAATCTATGTATGTCTTTAACCAAGCTTCTTGATAAAATGATATTACTCTATGGATCCTTGTTACTTTGGCACCTAATGAAATAAAGTATTTAAGAATATCATAATGGATGACATATTATTTTTATCATCTAATACTAATTTTTCTGTTTGAACGTATGATTGTTTTTTTATTAATGATTTTTGATATTCTAAAAGTTCATCATATTCTATAGCTCTTTTGATGGGACATAGATGTAATTTTTGAGTTCTATATTTTACCTCATCATCAAATTCAATATCACATTCTATTATAAAGCCTACATCATCACCACACCCTTCAACATTCTCAAGATCCTCAAAGTTTTAAGATCAGGTTCCCATGCAAAGTCGTTGATAGGTAACTTTTGAGACATAGCCCATCCATAGAGATTATTAGCGTCAAGATATAGAAGATAATTTGATTCTTTTTCGGGGTCGTAATTTTCTAGATATTTATTGTTGCATTCTACGACTCTGTCACCTAGAACTCCTGAAAATCTTCCTCTGATTCCTGATTCTATCATAAGTAACATATCATAATCGGTTAAGAGTTCTATGTAATTCCACACCTGTATATTTAAGTCCACATTCCCAAGTCAGCCCAGGAGTAGAGTAACAATGAGAAGGATCTATTTGATGATTAGCTAGAAAGAAAGATCTAAAGTTTTCAAAACAATCAACTAATAACAGAACGTCAATCTTTTGATATAATAAATGATAATCTTTAAAGCTACGACATCCGAAGGCTTCATAGACTAATTGGGCTTGTTCATAATCGACATCAGAAATATTAGAATCCTTTAGATCATTATAGAAGGCTTCATGAGGTGGTCGATTTTTAAGTCATATTTTTCCCATGAATCAACCCAATTATAAGGATAATGACCCTTTGTTCTAGCTAGTTTGTCTTCTGAAAAGTATGATCTTGTTATTTTTAACTGAGCATCGGGGATATTTTTGCTATCTCATCTAGACTAGCTAAGAAGAACCTTAAAGAATCATTGAATATTAAATTACCGAATTCAAAAGATATATATTCTTCAGATGTTTTAGGTAGGATTTTTAGTTGTTTATATTTATCTTGTTTGGCTGCTAATTTAGTTATGAAAAGATTTGCGTCATATCCTGAGAGATTATGAAAGAAGATATTGACTTTATTTTTTTGTTTGCCTTCTTGAGAGTTGCATTTTTGACAAGCTGCTCCTCTGTATTTTCCGTCCCAATGACAATGTTCTTTTATTTTAGGTATTTCATCATTGAATTTGACGTTGCAGAGATAACAATTTTTTACCCGGAGATGTTTTTCTAGATCCTCAGGAGTCATGATTATCTTGCGAGGATGCTTAGTAAAATAATAGAATTTCTTACCCATTTTATCATTTAAATCCAACATCTTTTGAATAAAATCATCTACACAATCCTCACCAAAGTACTCTATTAATTGTGATTCTATTAGTTCTTTAGAGTCAGATTTTATATACATTGCATATGAAGGTGTGTGAGATGTTATTTCATGAGCATATGGTTTGTTGGGGTCATTATGAGAAGAAGAAACAGGAGTATTTATAACTTCGAAATCAGCATATATGTACAACAACTGGATTCCTGATTGAATGAGTGTAGTTTCTGAACTTTAGAATACAATTATTTTCTGTTGGCATTTTGACTGTTCAGAAATCATTTTTTAGACATTTTTCTTTATGAGTTTCTAGAGCTTGTTTTTTAGTGAAAGAAGATAAACAAGATAGGCAGAAATATTTATTTGTTGAACAGCCTCCGGATCTACCTAGTCGACCATTTAGAAATGAATCGATATTTGTTATTGTAGAGTAATGATTATTATAATAAAAAAGATAGACTAATTTATCATATACACGATTGGAGCGGTAAGAAATTATGACTGGGTTGGAGTTATCCATAGAAAAGACTGAGATGTATATTTTATTTGCTGATTCTATGTAGGGTATTTTATCTATTGTTACTGGAAATGGAATATTTTCTAGATTGATCATTTTTTCCATGTTGACAGAGTTTGATACGCGTTCTTTATTTCTGGAGACTGGATATAAGGAAGCTAGAAGAGCCCACAGAAAACATTTATTATCTTTATTTTTTATATTGACTACATATTGAGATTTGAATGGAAGAGGTGAATTGGAAGAACCTGATAAAGCGTTGTATCTGGAAATCGAGAGAACATGAGAAACTATTCTTTGAAATATATTACCACTTTCTCGTTCTTTCATTTCTTCTGTGTAGGTCTTGAGTTTTTTTTTCTAAGATATTTAATGTGGGGTGGATTTCATTTCTTGATGTGATGATGATGGGTTGAGATGTGTGGGTGACAAAAAATTCTAATTTCTTAGTAGGTTGATAAAATACTAGTTTGGTACTTAGAATAATTTTGATTGTGTTTAATGATCTGAGTTGGTTGGCTATGGTTTGTTCTACGAGGCTGGAAATATTGATGAAATGGCTGGTGATGTTAGTGTTGATTTGTGACTCTATTATATATTCTACATTGACGTCTTTTTTGAATCTATTTATGCTTGTTATTAGTGGAGGGGGTTGATCTATTTCATGGGCTTGGCCTTCTTGGTTGTCTCGTCTGGCTCTTCTCACTTTTCTTGATTGTGGAGTTTCTGAAAAATGTTCCATTTAGAGTTAAAATATGTGCATTAAAAAAAGAGAGATGCCTAATATTTTTCGGTCTCCGACTATCTTTGGAACTGTAAGAAGAAGAGTTTCTAAAGCTCTAAATAAATCAGGAGGAAGAATGAGAGGAAATATAGATATGTATAATAGCAAGATATTCAATCTACCAAAACTAACAAGTCTAACTGATGCAGCTACAAAGTGGTATGTTGATGAATTGAATGAACATGAAGAGTTTAGTTGAGTTCATTCAGACTGGAACATCTAAAACTCATGAACTTAAAAAGCTAAATTGGAAATTCATGTTGTTGACTAAGTTTTGGAGAATTTGTGATAACAATTATAATAACAAAACTTCAAGAGAATAAAACAATTCCATATTTAATTTCAAATGGAACGATATCATCAGTTGGACAAGTTAAATTGTCTAATATTGTCTATAATCTTCAAAGTAAAACTCAGACTTTCACAATTGAATGTTTTTACTTTGGTTTACATGATCCTAAAGAATTGAAGTTTACTCAACCTGATGATTTGACTAAATGGGGAATTAGTAATATTTTTGTTTTTTTAAAATAGATGCCGAATATTTTTGGAACAAACAAACAAGAATCAACAGCACCAGCAAAAATTAATTATAATATTTTAGATTCGAGATATGCTGAAGATTCAGAGTTCACTAATTTAACCAATGAAATAACTAGATTTAAAACTAATGTTCCTTCAAATAATAGTGATTTAACTAATAAAAAATATGTTGATGATGTATCACAAGTTGTTACTGCTAGTAGGCCAGTGAAATATAAGATATCAGCTTTGTATAATAATGGTGAAGCAATGTATCTGGTGTCCCCTAGTTTTAGTTGGAAACAATTTGATATTTTATTTAAAATAGCTGGTGATTATACTAGGTTTAAAATTAGAAGAGACGATGAACATAAAGTGATGATATTTTCAGTTTTAAATACGGCAGATGATACTATTGATATTTTTGATATTATTTGGCCTCAGATTACTTTTAAAAACGCTTTAGATTCCAGTTTTGCATTACATTTAAGTATAAAAATGATTGCAGTAAAAAAACATTAGTGTTTCAACTGGGGTTACAAATAATAAAAACTATGGAATTGAGGATGTTAAAGTTTTCTGAATAAAAATGGGAGATGTTGAAAAACTTAAAAATGAAGAACGTTTACTTCGTCCAATGAACTCAGAAGAAAATTTTGTTTCAAGAGAAAGTTTTATTCTGAATGAAACTATAACATTACACAAAAATTAAAAAAAGATGGTCTAACTCGGATTCGGTGTTTTAAACTGTTGGAGTGCTTTTAACTTTCTTAAGTGCTTTGGCTGCTTCGATTACTGGGGGGTTGGCTATACCACTTTTGATTCCAGCGATTTTGGGTTTTGTTTCAGCTGGTAAAGCTTTATTTTCATCGATTATTGTTTAACATCAAAAAGAAAAGTCGATATAAAGAAAAAATATCGATATATAATAGATTTATAGATAAAAAGTTTTTATTAAATGAAAAAATAAAAGAGGATGGACAAATTACAATAAAAGAATTAAATAGTTTTAATGAATTGGTGAAAGAGTTTAATGATGAAATAACGTTAAATAAATGTTCTAGTAAAAATGAAATAAAAGAGGAACATATTAGTGGGAGTAATATCAACAAAGTTACGTAGTAATGGTTGCCAGTAGTGTAAATAAAAAAATCACTAAAGTGTATACGTATATACATCGCGATTGTAAGCACCCGCCTGAGTGAACACATCACAAAATATGAGTAAAAAAGAAACAAAATCACTGAACCATATGATTCTGCCAGGAATATATGGATGAATGATTTTTAAACAATAAAAAATTAATAGAAATATGCTACTTAAGTGGTGGATTTCCAAAATTGCTTTTCAGTTTCAATTTGTTTTTTTTATTTGTTTTTCATGTTTTTTTAAAAAGTAAAAAGAAATTGAGAGATTTGGGATCTTGAGGTAAATTTCATAAAAATAAAAAAGTCTAATTAAAAAATTTACATAAGACAATGAAAGGTTAAACCCCTTGTTATTTAAATCAGTTAAAAATGACTTAGACTCTTTTTTAATGTCCTTTAAGTACTTACCAAGATTAATATATTTTTGTAATAAATCCTTTTGAATAGAGCGAATTGAAGAATAAAATTCTACAATTTTCTTTAATTTTTCTTGGTAGTTACTCTCTTCAATTTGGAGCAACTCGAATGATGGTGTGTCTTTTGATAAAAGTTAAGGTGAATGGGTTCTTTTGTTTTTTTCAATAAATTGGGATTCTTTTTCTTTGAAGACGATAAGGATATCAGGGGAGTATATATATTTTCTATTAGAGTTTTCAGGTGAAGATTATAGTTTTCATGTAGTTCATTTTCTTGATCTTCTGGAGCATGGTTGATTAATGTGGTCAAAAATTTATTTAAATTATCAGTAATGGATATATTAATGTTTAATAAACCACATGTTTTTTTAAATTCCGCTGGATAGGAAGGACTATCATCAGAAATATCCATACTTAGCAAACTTTCAGGAGATTCTGTGTGTTTAGAGAATATCTGAGAAATTGTGAAATGAATTCTATCAAACAAGGAACTATATCCCACCACTGGGGAGGTTGTTATGACAGTATCAGTAAACACTGTAATAGGTTTCTATAATAAATCTATGGCAATAAAGTAACAACATATATATATATATATATATCGACTGGTCAACTGGCTATAAAATAAATAGGTACACTAACCAGCTGACCAGAAGCAATCTAGAATAAACAAGGAATAAAATATGTACAAGAATCCAGACAACCAGGGAACGATCCATGTCAGCCTCTAAACACGTCGTCGAACTACCAAAGAATCAGAGGGAGCACTACCAAGATCTCCATCACCGTTAGAACAAACAGAGGTCAGGACATCGTCAATCAAGACACCTCGGCGACCCCAAAGCTAGAATAAAAGACACCGAAACATTAACACTAAACACTAACACTATTCTAAAGTTGCCAATTCTAGGCAGATTACTAAGATGATCTTTCGAAGCCTGAGAGTCTCTCGAGACTCACATATTCAATCTTATTAGATTTTCTCCTCTTAGTCCCCTTACACACAGTAATTGTATACTGCAAAAGTTTACATCTTAATACATTTACTATCTATAACTTATAACAAGAATCCTAGCATGTATGCAAACCAAATTAAAGCAATAAAATAAGACACTCAGAGAAGTCGCAAATTAAAACAAAAACAAATAACTCACTGGCACAAACAAACTGGGGAACCAATAAGCCCCAAATCTCCCGTACACCAATGCATGGAGCCAGACCATCAGGAAAACCCCAAGAGCCACAACACTGGACACTACCACTACCATCAAACACCAGGTGGGAAACCCGACTAACTCCATAATGACAATAACAAAACAAGAGCTCACAACACAAAAATCAGAATTGTGACTCAAAATATCAGCTCACCACCGAAATTCTACAGATCTTACAGAGAGACTAGCCAATGAGAGGGAGCTGTACTGGAAGGATGCACATAGTGCAGACCGCACTTACACAAGGCAGCTACAAAACAGATACCTCTATTATTTTTTTGCCGTAATACTACCGTAATTTGCGGTTGACACAGGCGCTTTATAGCAGTTGTTTATTGAGGATGCTCTTCTCCAGTAGACCTATTTTTCTTCAATGTGATTTAATTCATTTGGAGCTGCACTTGGCTATGGGCTTCTTTAGAAAAGATTCCATTTTTTCAGCGAGAGCAGTGTTGATGTTAATTGCAGCTTTTAAGTCACCCATTAATGAACCAACCTCCGCCTTTCCAGCAGTTATGTAGTCCATGACAGGGCTACGCATTTCGACTTCCTTTTGAACAATTTTGAATTCAATAAGACGTGAGTTGCATTTATATATTCCCGCCAAGAATTTCTTTACACTGTCCTCCACCACACTTTCCATTTGTCGCGTCTCAGGGACAGTGCTGCATGCCTCTTCCATGCCCTGCCTGGCCGTCTTGTCACTTATATCGCAATTCGCCCAACAAGGATCGATGAAGAATCTTGCCGGGGTTTCCCATTCTTCTTCGCTCTCAAATAAGGGAGCGTGAATTTCTGTATCTTTTAAGCTTCTGATTTGGGGCTCACTTTCTTCCTCAGAATTCACCCGCGGTCTCTTGCCACGCTGGTGTTGCTCTGATGTTTGCGGCTCTTCTATCGCTGCTCTCTTGCGAGGCGCTGTTCTTTTTTCCAATTCATAAGTGTTGGCATCCATTCTGCTTGTGCCCGGCACTGCAGACTCGGATGAACACATTCTCTCCTCCTCCTCTGCGGTCTCATACGCATGTCTTAGAAAGAGAGATACATTTCTAACTTTTTCTGCCAAATTCGAATATCGAACAGAGTTACTTTGGGGGTACATGCTGTCATGCTGATCTTTCAGACTAAGCTGAAAGAGATAAAGATAAAAGTAGAATTTGACTTACGCCCTTGTTTGGATTGGGGAAAGCGAGTGCTTCATCCGGCTGTGGTGTTCCAACATTCTTCCTCTAAAAGCGGATATTCGGGAGAGCTAATGGTGCTCAAGCTCGCCTCTACATCATCCCCGGTTAAAAGCGGGCTGTATCGTGCAGGTGGATCAACATTATCAGGATACTTTATTTGCGCCATTTCTATAAAATTGTCTAAGTCTATTTTTTATATAGGAATCGAAAATCAGCACATACGTGATGAATTTTCAGTTTATTTTTTTATAAAAGGCGAAGAAACATCTTGGAAGAACAGCACATACACGAAGAATTCTTCTTCAGTTCTTAAAGAATAAAAACTTATGTATTTGTATACGACCTCCCCCCTGGATGCATTTCTTTACATTTAATTAGGCTGACTAAAAATTAAGATATTGCGGAATAAATTACAGTATGCGTCTTCAGCCAACTACACACAGAAACACACAGTAAAACAGACACAAACACTTAAACAGATTAAATACATACAAACATACAAACAAAAGATACTCGGATCTAAACCATAATACAGCTAGAAAAGTTTTTAATTCAATAGATAAAGGGCATTTTTGATCGAAATTTATGAAATCGTATTCTATAATATAGTTATAATAGAAACATACACTCTTACCTGTTATTTAAGAAGAATTAGAAATAACAAATACTTTCTCTAATTCAAATTAACACTAGAACGACGGGAAAATGTCTATACCTAGAATGACGATTGGAGTCGATTAACTCCCAAGCATTAATATACCAATTTTTTCATTTGTTTACGAATTATTTTTATATGTTTTTTATGAAACTTATGCACTTTAGAGTACTAACTAAAACATCTATATATAATATGTATTTATTCGTGGCGGTGTGGGCGTATTAATAGATAGTTATTTGGTAGTTATATTAATTACTTTCTAATTATATGAAAATGCTATTTAAATTCCGACTCATGCTATTATAAATAGATTATGACTCATGATACTATAAATAGATTATGACTATAATATTCAGTCAAAAGGATTTACAAAATGGTTATAACGCACCTTTTAGATTATTAATGGCTTTTATCAAATGACATTCAAGTAAATATTTAAAAAAATATAAAAAAAATATTTAAAGTTTTGCATCCTCCTTACTAACAGGATATTTTCCCACAAATCAGACAAATCACGCACATCGTCAATGAATTACATAACACTGCCATTAAAATAATATCACTGGTCGACTGGTTAAAATAGCCTGCGATCACATTCTTAATTAAAGACAGATTATGTATGATCACTTATGCATATTTGTTACTAAAATGGGATTGGTTGAACTTTAAGAAACATTTTCATGTTTAATCATCATATTTATCCTTCTTCCATTTTACTTTTTAGTGACCCTGCAATGAAGCAATTTTTAGTGCATTTATCGGATACTCATGTTCTAGGGAGTAAATTTGTTGTTCAAGATCTTGATGAACATCATTTATTTCTTGACGCCGGTGTTATAAAGCAGCTCAAAGAAAAAATTGATGGATTGATGGAAAGTTTATCATTTCCTCTAACAGAGAAGTAATTATTGAAGATGATACTATGTATATTGTTTTGTATTGAACCCAAACCCTACCATTGTAAATATGACATCAATAATGCGTTTTGCACAAATTTACAACATTCTAATTTATTTGCTTTATTCTTTGTACATTTTGTAAAATATAATGAATTTCTGTTGTTTTCTCGAACATCTCGAAAATTTCATTGTAAATATTATTTCAATTAAATATAAATTTTTACAAATGCGTGTTGTTTCATAATTTATATAATAATTTATAATTCATAATAGTTTAGAAAAAATATAGCGATAGTATAAATGAATTTGAATAATCTCAACCTGCAATGGTTTCTTAATTAAATAGCGCGTGTTTCTTCTTCGCTACCGATTTTTAACAGATATACGAACTATTCCGATAATCCAATAAGCAACCTATTGTCTACAGCTAAGCCAAATGAATTTCTTGCCTTTTTGGTTTTCTTACTAAGTTTTTAATATAAAAGCGTTTGATCAATCTATTGTTAAAGCTAGAAACCCCTTATTATGACCGAAATATTTAACAGTGGAGTAAGTAACAGTCGCTATTTCCAATTTGACACGCAAAATGTTAGAAGAGTAAATAATAAAAAGGATTAATTAATTATTGTTTAAAGTGTTAGCATACGAGTAAGTAAGTTAATGTTATGTTGGTTAAGGAGCGGCACTTGGTGGTTTTTGTAATATATATTGAGAATCTTAAACGAAACTTATTGCGCATTTACCGACAAATAATTATATGAATCGATTTAAAATTATTTCTAATACATAAAAAGGCAAAAACACAATTTTATTCATTCGTTCGTACATGTTGGAATTGTCATATATATAGTCACTATAATAATTCTTTACTAAATTAAAATATAAAATTATAATAATGATTTAAAAAAAATTAATATCAAAAAATTCGTTTAGTAAAAATAGATTGAACAAAATTGTAAACATTGAAACATACATATTTTCCTATATAAAGAAACTTTTTCCGAAACGTTAATTATAATTTTTTATCAAATTAAAACGCTGACTATACAGTATTTGTATAGGTACTATGATTTTAGTAAAATAATTATTATATAATCAGCTAATATTGAACTTCGTGGCTATCATTTTGAATTCACCAATTTATATAAGTATGAGATGGAATTTTCTGTCATTTTGGTAGACATAAATCGATACACATGTAAGTGGTTTTACTACTTGTATACAGGTATACTCATTCGTTTCTTCTAAACTCAATTCATGATTTTCTACATTTCAATCAAGATCCGAGCTAAATCCAATATCACCAGTGGAGTATTAAGTTTTAAATCAAGTTTCTTTCCAGACGGCCCGAACATATGGGTTATTTTAAATAATTTGACTCAAAAAGAAGGAGAATGTTGCATTGAAACGACCTTGGAGATACTGTCCTCGGTTTTATATATCCAATTTTTCAAGATTAATCGTTCAATCAAGATTACAGTCGATCCAATCTTTAGTCCCTTTTGTTTGACGATCTAAAAAATCGAACAGGCTATTTTCGAGTAAGTTAATTTTAATGTAACTCCTCGATGGGTTTTGTGCTGTTTCTACGAGTTGCTCATGCTTCTACGAATTCCTCAACTAAAAGAGAAATATACGATCCTATCGTATACGACCCCGGTCGTATACATAATAATGAGTAATTGAGATTGTTTCTAACGTGTAGTGAACTGAAGACATTTTTAAAAAATCGTCAAAACTTGATATAAGTTTTTCATAAGTTAAGTTTATATGTGTTTAAATTTGATAGATTTTTAGCCTGACAACTGTAAACAGTTAAAATTTAATTTTACTTGAACGTGTCTGTTTGATTTTTGGTCTGTTTACTGAGACACTCAAAACTAATTATGCTTGAGTAGGACATCATATGTAATCTATGAATAAAACTAATTTAATGCTGGACAAATTTCCTCATTAAAATGCGTTGAATTTTAATTTATATCTAAATAATAAAATAAAACTGCAAATAATTAAACAATCGATTTATCTTTTATTAATAAGAATTGACCATTTATAACCTACCATCAATTTATATGATGAAAACTATACAAGTAACTAATATATATATATATATATACTTATATTTTACTTATGTTAGTCCATTATAAGTAACTGACTAGTTGTTTTATAAAATGATGGCCTATATAGTCTAACCAATATGCATAATAGCTATTATAACTCTGTCTATAATATTTTCATTAAAATATTAGAATAACTTACTGTCACAATGGTACCTGAATAATCATTTGATTAGCAAAATAATTTTGTAAAATGTTTGCTTTCTAAAATGAAATACTTTTGTTTAAGATTTTTACTTCAATTAAAAATAAATTTGGTTAGAAAAGCTAAAATAATTCCAATTGAATTCCTTGTCCTGTTTATATAGTAATTTAGGTATTTCCTAAAGTTCTAATCAATACTGCAGCTTGCTCAAGTTATAGTCTAATCAGCTCTGATTAGAAAGAATTTATAAGTTGACTGGTTAATTCCTAAAGTTCAACAACAAAGTTAGCTCATGTAAAGCCTTCCCCATATCTCTCTCTTCAATCTCCTTCCCCATATCTCTTTCTTATCTCTCAGTACTATAATCATTAGAGAATTAATCTGATATTATAAATGATTTAAAATCCCCTATGCATTATAGGAATATTTGATGCACTATGTCATAATTCAAAATAAAAAATGGTTATGTCTGTAATTTCCTATGAACACAGTTTATATTTCACAATCACATAATTAAAAACATTAAGGGAATTAATGTATATTTAACTCAAAAATGGAGTAATAATTAATATATTTTTAAAATGTATTAAAACATTTAAGCTGGCCTATATGTACACTCTTCGCCTTAAACAATAGGACGCTAAACTTTAAATTGAACAGCAGTAAATATAAGCTGATTTACAACACATGAATGAACTCTGCTGGAAATGAATGCACTTCTAGCCTGCTTGCTCAAACTAGCTGCTGCATACATGGTGTGCCACACTCATTGGCTCATTAGCCACACTGTGAATGAGTCATCACTTCCATCATGCTTCAGTGCTGTTCAATATAAACTTTAGTGTCCCACTCGGGTCAACTCGTTCCTAAGTCAACTTTCACCTAATGTAACCTCACACTAGGTAAACTTGTACACTAAAAAACTAAAATAAAGGGTTAGGTTAGGATCAATTTTAGCAACTTTATTTCTCGGGACCCAACCTAGAACACCAGAGTAGTAATGATATTAGATACAATGTTGACTTAGGAATGAGTTGACTTGGGAACAAGTTGACCTGAATTCAATATTTTCATGTTCAAATAATTACATTAAAATTGAAGGATAACTGAACTATGAGCAGCTCAGTGGGTAGTATGCCTGCCTCCCAATCAAGAGGTAGTGGGTTCAAGTCTCATCTCAAATGTATGGCTTATCTTCCCTGAATCAGTAGCAATCTGCATGTGACAGATTGAGTATATAGCTAATTAAAAAATGCATGATTTACATCTGTCCAAATCAGAGGATTTTACATTTAACATGTCTTCATTTTATGGTCAATTTATACATATCATGAAAATTGCATGAAAAGCAGACTATATTCAGCTATTTCAGAATGGGAAATATTGTTTTTTTGTGTTATAGAAATGACTAATTTATAGAAAATTTCAAACCAGGTTTAAATAGGATGTATGTCAGATTATATGCATATTTTAAAAAATGATATATACAGTCAAGTCCGCTTATATCGAATTTCCGGCAATATCAGATAATTTACATGGCACGGAATGAAAATGCTTATTCTGTATTGTTAATCAACTCTGCCTATATCGAATTTCCGTCTATAACGGATCAACTTTTTGTCCCTTGATAACTTTTTTGTCATATATAACGGATAATAATAGGTTTTCTCGTTCTATGTATTTGCAACTGTACATAATTTCAATCATTTTGTAAAAGCTAAAATTGAACTGCATAGAATATATGTACGTACCATCATTTCAGTCATGGAAAGTATGGGGAAATAGTATGCATAGCAAATAGACCGTTAAAGTGACCCTCCTAGTCTATGAAAATTCTTAATACGCCCTTGGATTCATCATCTTCGACAATATTAGGGTCACTAACCTTCTTGAGAGGGACACGCGGAAAAACATATCTATGAAACATATAGTCTATTTCTATGATTAGGGTATACAAGGGTGTGATAATTTCCATAGAAAAGGAGGGCCACTTTAATGGTCGATATGGTATCTAAATTACCTACCTAATCATATCTATGATTATACTATTCCACTGTATAAATATGCAAATATGCATATACAAAAAAACCATAGACTGTGCGCATAATATACATATACGCTTATGGCCGACATGTTTACCAATAGACCGTTAAAGTGACCCTCCTATATTCTATGGAAATTCTCAATATGACCTTGGATATGGCATCTTCAGCAATATTAGGGTATCCAAGGGTGTGATAATTTCCATAGAATTGGAGGGTTATTTTAACGGTCTATTGAAATTTTAAATCCATAGATTACAGTAACTTCTCCGTACTAACAATATAATTTATACCAGCAACCCCCATAAGTGACCCTCCAAGACACCTATTTTTCTATTAAAAATTTAAATCTATAGATTAACATCCATGCTTTACTTTGATGGATATATCCATGGTTAGAAAAGGGTTAACCAATCACAGCACTCCTATGCATGTAACAGTGGCGTGCTGAATTGTTTGTCTGTATATTATTGATCCAGGATAACAGGAAATCTAGCAAGTAGCTAGTGATCACAATTGCATGGTTATAATGAAGCAAACTACCTTATCAATTCAAAAAAGATTGAAATATTAATTTTGTATTATGTATTACCGTTTTTCTTAATGTATCTATGAGTTAAAGAGTGAAAACCGGCTATACCGGATTTCCGGCTATTACAGATTTTTTCATTGGAACCAAGCGATCCGATATATGCGGATTTGACTGTAGTTTCCTTTTTAACAGAATCTTGAATAAATTAAATAATCAAAAGGGTGAAGCATACAGTTCATGTGTATGTATTACCCCAAAACTATCCACTTTCACACACTTATCACTTATTAAAATATCAAACTAAACTAACAAAAACTACACCTTCTTAAATGTTGTCTGTATAATATATTTATTTGGATTCATCTTTAGTTTTGTCAGTGTAGTCTATACCTATTGAAATAAAAACAATTTATACAAATAAGGATAACATAACTACTTTCCAGTGTAAAAAATGCTAGTGGTCCACTGGTGGAAGTTCTGCAGGATTATATGCTGACAATCCACTTGTGGCTAGCCAAACTTTTAATTTTTTGAATATATGATGTATTTCAACCGAAAATAGTAATTTTCACCCTAAAATATTTACTTAGTCATTTTTTATTGTGCCACCATGCCACTAGTGGACCACTAGATCCTTTAACATCGGGATATATCAGATTTATTTAAATTCTAAATAAGTAATCTGAAAAATTAACACTTAAATTTACAATTATTATTCCAGTATGGTGATCTACATGCAGTAAATAAATTCATCTATAAACTGCTAAACTTTGTTTAAATTTTAAAATGAAAAATGTTGATTTAGTTTCTTTGATTGTATGGCTGTTTTATTATTCACTGACAGATGACTGACCATGTTTGCACATTCTATCATGGATATGGATATATGAGCCTTTACATTAATGACCAATTCACTATACATATGTGATTTAATTGCAAGAAATCATATTAATTAATAAATAAATATCTTCAAAACACCTGTTTTATCATTAAATTTTTCTCTATAATAAATGTTTGTATGATAACTCTCATATGATAAATGAATTTTAAAAATAAAATACTAAGCAAATTAAATTGAATCCATGATTTTAGAAGTTAAAATCCAGGCCATGTACTCTCAGGAATAAGATTACACTCTCTTACATATATATGGAACAAATTGTTTAAATAGTTTGCTAATATATTATAAAGAATGACTCTTTTTAAATAAAAATATATCTGAAAAGTTAAGATATTTTTGTGTTGAATTTGGTTACATGGCTACATGGCTTTCCTGTTTTAGTTTTGTGAAGATGGACTCCATTTCCAGGGTTTTTAAGGCATTCCAGACCTGGTATTATCATTATCAGTTATCAACTGGCATCTATGTTTTGGATGCATCAGAGAGATATTTCATCAGTATCCTTTTGAAGATATTTAGTTCAATGCATAGATTTTATAATTGTAAAAATATTTACAAACAGATGTTAACATAAAGCAAATATACACCCCTGGACAAAGTTAACTGTCCAGTTTATTTCTTCTAACTTACGTTTGTGTTTGTGTTAATATTAAAAGAATAATTCCTGTATTCCTGTTCTTGGTTTAGTAGATGAATTTTTATTTTATACATACATGATTATGACATTGTTTACACCATTGATATTGGAGTATCTATAGCTTTTCTAGATTGGCAAACGCAATAATTTACCTTATTTTCTCTGTAAGAATTCATACTGGCAAA
>JAYJLU010052211.1:0-16623 GCA_036873645.1 Minona dolichovesicula | reverse complement strand
ATTATAATTTAAATAAAATTTACCGTAGTTTGTATATAAGTTTTATACTTAAATTATAATTAATTTCTTTCCGGCAATGCGCCCCAGGTCATTCCAAAAGAATAAATAAGCGTATTTATATTATGAATTCTTTACATAATTTCATTCCTAACTTCCAAATTTGCATTTGTAATAGAACAGAGCGTAAAGCTAATCTAAATGCGAATCAACTAATAGCATCAGCTAAAGTTATCAACCTACCCAATAAACTTCAGCAATTACAAGAAATTCTGAAACCGAAATTACACGAACGGGTTGAGGGACCGCAGACCCTCAACATCGAGAACATAAGTACCGAATTACTATCCCAATTAGACCTATCCGAATCCCCGACCACCGAAGAGCAGAGAGAACGAATTCAACAAGTGATACTAAAGAATAGCAGAGCCTTTAGTATACAAGAGAACGAGATAGGATGTGTACCAATGGAGATCGAGTTAAAACTAAAAGAAGGTGAAGAATTCATCCCATTGTATGCACCCTATCGATCTATCCCCTACTTTAGAAGGGCAGAAGTAGAACGTCAGATCGAAGACATGTTATCAAACGATCTTATTAGACCGTCTGATTCTCAATTTATCAGTAATCTTGTACTTGTACCGAAGAAATCAGGCGAATTACGTATATGTGTTGATTACAGAGCATTAAATAATAAATTGCTCGATGAGCACACTATCCTCCCAAATATCACAGCAGTCTTAGATAAACTAGGCAAGAACGATTTCTTTTCCACACTGGATATTAGAAGTGCCTATCACTGTCTACCATTGAAAGAGGAATCCAAATGCCTCACAGCTTTTAGATACGAAGATAATATGTACGAGTATAATCGTCTACCTTTCGGTCTTAAAAATGCACCTAAGTTATTCACTACAGTTATGCAGAAAATCCTTACAAATATGATCTACAAAAACTTAGTTATCTTTTTGGATGATATAGCTATCTTGGATGACGCTTCATTTGATGACCATCTGAATAATTTAGACATGACTTTAGCAAGATTAATTGAATATAACCTTAAACTTAAATTAGACAAATGCTCTATCTTTCAGAAACAGATTAAATTCCTAGGACATGAAATCTCCAAGGCAGGCATAAAGCCAAATCCTAATACAGCAGAAGGAATTCTAACAGCAAATACTCCTAGAAATAAGAAGGAATTGCTATCATTCCTAGGCCTTGTCAATTATTTCAGGAAATACATACCTAGATATGGTCATTTAACACACCAAATGTATGCTATGATGAAGAAAGATGCCACTTTCAACTGGACATCTGAGATAGAAAAGAACTTTCAAGAATTAAAACACATCATGTCTAATCCACCAATACTCAGCCATCCAAACCTAGCACTAGACAGTCCACTGTTTGAACTAACCACAGATGCTAGTTTCACACACATCAGTGCAATTCTCACACAAAAACAGAAAGATGGTTCAGTTGGACATATTTCATTCCAATCTAGACATTTAAAGGACACAGAAAAGAATCAATGTTGTAGTAGACTTGAATTCGCAGCTCTTGTTTATGGCCTTAAAATTTTTCAACATTTTCTATTAGGCAGACCATTCAAGGTGTTTACAGATAACAGAGCAGTAGCCTCCATTCTTAAAGTAAAACAAGCCTCAGCTTTCCTAATGAGACAGTTAGAGTACATCTCACAATTTAATTTTACTATTAGTCATTTACCAGGACATCTTAACATAATAGCAGATAGATGCTCAAAGAAGTCTTGTCCATACTGTGACCCAGAAAACACAACATAAAAGGATGATAGCCTAGTAGTGCAGACTATCACAGCCTTAGAACACCCCGTTTTAAATGAAGAAAATATCATTCAAAAGCAATTATTCGAT
This sequence comes from Minona dolichovesicula, assembly GCA_036873645.1. Lineage (NCBI taxonomy): Eukaryota > Metazoa > Platyhelminthes > Proseriata > Monocelididae > Minona > Minona dolichovesicula. The sequence continues at coordinate 14,728 of JAYJLU010052211.1, read as the reverse complement.
TCTGATCTTAACTTTATTAGATCAATTTTAAATGAGGAGGTCAACCTCAGCCAAAATGACATAGCCAACCTCAAAGGACAAAGGAAGAAATGGTATGACAATTTAAATAATTTTACCATTTTGCATAACATGCTCAAATATAAAATGTTAGACCAGTCTGGTCAAGAAATATTAATTCCTGTTTTACCAGTTTCATTAATTAATACTGTACTTTCTATTTACCATGATGAGATTCCTACAGCAGCACATAATAGATTTCACTTAATGAAAGAGAAATTGAAATACAAATACTTTTGGGTAACCCAGGGCAGGGACATTACTCACAAAATTGAAAACTGTACAACTTGTGCCCACTTAAAAGACAATTATGTCAGGCATAGAATGCCACTAAAATCCATCATTACCAATAAGCCTTTTGAACAATTATCAATTGACATATTTGGACCACTACCTAAATCACAAAGTGGAAATATTTTCATCTTGACAGTTAGTGATCATTTTAGTAAATTTGTCACATTTTACCCATTACCAAATCAAGAAGCCAGTTCAGTGGCAAGAAGCTTACTAAATTTCATAAGTATTTTTGGTATTCCACAGAGAATAGTCACAGACAATGCTCAATATTTTGTTGGTGAAACCTTAACCAGGTTGTGCCAAATGCTAGGGATTAAAAAGATCCACTCCTCCATTGCTCATCCAGCCACTAATTCATGTGCAGAGAGACAGCATAAGCAACTTAAAAAATTATTCAAAGCTTTTATTGCAGATACTGACCAAAAGAATTGGGATTTGTATCTTGATTTATTTGCACTTAATATGAGACAGACACCAAACTCATCATCTAAATTTAGCCCTTATCAAATAGTATTTGGAAATGAAATGCCTAATGTTGATTCTAAATTAGTGACCAAATCTTTACAGGACTATGAAAGTTTACCTCACTATATTTTGGAATTACAAGATAGAATTTTGCAGATCCACAGATTGGTCAATAACCATTTACATCATAGAAGATCTCAACAGGAGACTCAGTATGACAAGAAAACCCAATGGTTACAATTTAAAGTTGGAGACTTAGTTCTCATTAATTCTAGGGTGTTTACCCAAAAAGGTTGCTCTAAATTCAGGAAAAATTTCATTGGACCTTACAAAGTAGTGCATAAAATCAGTGCTTGGACTTTCAGAGTCAAAGATATTAAATCAAGACATAATAAAATCTATACTATTCATGCAAATGATTTAATGTTATACCCAGACAACACCACTAAAACTACACCAGAAATTCCAAGAATTAAGGACCCTCTGGAAAGACAACTAATTGCCAGAATAGCAAATGAAACATTTCCATCACTTAGTGATTCACATAATACCATAGTAGATTCTAGACTACACCAAGTCAATGTTAAAAATAGAATTGAAGCAATGCCAACACTCCAAGAGCACTCTTATGCCACTCGCAGTAAGAGTAAAATAGCACAATCCACCCAATTTAATGTGGATTTAGACTTATTGCCAACAGACCAAGATGATCAAAATTCAAATAGCTCTCAGAGCACTATACCATTTACTATCCGCTAAAGCACCTTTATATCTACGGTTTGTCATAAATAACATGTACTTACTCCTAATTATTAGCAATTTGTATGTATAATTCACCTTGATCCTCCATTAAAATAATTCATATAACTCTAAGTAATAAATGCTATTTTCGAAAGGAAAATAATAATACATTAATATGGCAACGTATAACACATTATAACTAAAAATCATGTTAGTAAACCATAAAAGTACGTAACAAACCAAGTAATACATTAATTTTACTCAAAATAAACTCTCACACTGTGGCAACGGAAAAGTTAGCGAATTATGCAGTTGCAAACGTAATATTCATTAGCCTAGTATAACACACCAGCTTATTAACTTTAACCAGGCTATTAATTTAACGAATCATTGATGCAGTCAGGACACACCAATAGACAGGCGCTGACGTAATACTTCATAAATTAGACTCTACCCTAATAACTCGCACGATTGGTACCTAGAGTTGGATTGTAAACGATGTATAACAATTGTACTTTAATTTAATAAAGTCCAATCGTTTAAATACCACTTTCTAAGGACCATAGAACTTAGAGAAGCAACCAAAAGACATTTTATATGTCATAGAGATCCTTCCTAAGTAAATACCTAGAACTCACAACCTAATTCCACCTTATAACACAAGTATCTTAAATTTATCAACTTAATATCCCTTTAAAATACAGCTGTTTTAATATAACACAGAACAAGTTAACAAAACACCAGAAAAATCATATAACCACTTTCTATGACCCACAACTATATGCGCTCAATGAATTTTCTACTTTAAAACATTAGAAAACATCCTATAATTCACTAGAGTAAATTCAAAAAATAGGTAGCTTTACGCGCACTAGCAAATTATTGTTACTATTTTATAACCTTCAAAATTACTTTTTACACCACTAACTCTACTTCTGAGTAAATTACACCATAAATTAGCCTAGATTAATCTGACTTAAGAACTTCTGGCCTCTACAATTTTCGATCCATCGAATTAACTACTAATCCACGGATGTAATTCAATTTAATCATACGATAAAGTTAATTATGAAACTAATTCTAACTTATCTCATATGAGAGAATTATACTTCTAGCAACCTCTTCCTAAAACTTAGCAATTCTTAAAAGCTCTAGTATAACATTTAAAAATCTCACTATTCATGAAATTCATTTATTTTGTCAGCACAGTAAATTAATCGTTTCGCAAATAGTCTAGTTTCTTTCTCGACAAATTGAATCTCTAATCCAACCAATGATAATTCAGAGATTTTCTAAGAACAAATTCCAATTCACATTTTCAAATCAGTAAATTTTAAATACACGGATAATCTTAAGTTTAGCCACGAATTAAAATACAATTACAAACCACATTAGATATTAATCAACTCTGGTAACACACATTCCTATTAGACACACTAAATTATTATCACACTCTAACTACATCAAACTATACTTTAAATTAAAATTCAAACTAAAATCCTAAATATAATCTATTCTAGACATGGAATAATAAAACATGAATTATAATCACAAACCAATATCCTACTCACCACTAAATTAGACATAAATTACTTTTACTTTTCAATAAGACTATCACTACTAGAATCTTCGCAACTTAATTACTTTACAATTAAATATCAAATCAATAACTTAAAAGGAAAAGTCAAAGTATGAGGCCTTTCAGCCAAGGTATCAATCAGTAAGTGGTGGCCCTGACAAGGGCCGTTTTCGCGTTCTCAGGAAGGGTAGTAACAGAAAGGATCCTCTCAATGAGCCAAGCTCATATTCTTGGGCATCCACTGAGCCTCAAGATCAATGGCGTCCCACACCTTGACCTTCACCAAGGTGGGAAGGATGTAGGGCATCGCCCACAGGCCCCACAACAACAACACAGCGAGGAGCAGGTAGAAGACTACCTCAAGAAGATCCATGGAAATAAAACACAGGAGAAAAGCAATTAAGAAAATTGAGAACAGAAAATGATTTATAACTCTTAAGTTCTCACTTAAATACCCAGCGCAAAATAGAATTCCAAAAATAGCCAATAGATTACCCTCTGTCACCTTATAGTAAGGTACCCACCTGCACACCAGTAATGCACAGGACAGCTTACATTAGATGCTCTCTCCTGTCTAACTTGCACCATTACTCGCATGCATCAGTTTGAGCCAATAGAATTACTCACTTAAAATATCATGCGCCGAAATTTCACCCAGTAACCACGAACGGATATTCCAAAATATAAATCGATTTCTACAAAGATCGATTTTAATACATTTCTATATTCCATACATTTCTACAACAATCAACAACCTAAACTAGCCTAGTAAAATTGAAGTATAAAAGGAGTCATCAAAATCTTGTTTATAGATGAGAATATCTGAAGCACAACAAAGTACCAAATTTAAGAGATATATCAACAAATCAACAGAATCCTGAATTCTTTACGATATAGACAAAGGAGACGTCCATTGAATATATTCTGAATATCGTGTTGAAAGAATTTTTTCGTTCTGAAGAGCCACCATAAGTTGCTTACGCCGTTTCATATTTATCCGATTTCAAAACTGGATATTTTGACAGTCTTATTCAAAATAAACAGACTTCTACCATCTCAACATCAACACCACATTCTAATGACTACTTTTCAAACAACTTTAGGTTTGATGTCGAAGTCATTCCCAAAAGTGTAAAATAATGATGAAATATTTCCCATTGTTCTTTGCCCTTCTTTCTCTTAGCCTCAGCATCAGACTTCTCCAAACCTGTTATCTATATTATATAACACAAAATAAATATGTATGTTTGCACAGTTTATAGGAGAGCAACTAACTAACATTATTTTTGTTTTTGCCAACCAGTTCAGATTTGATGTGGAAAAACTATTAACGCTATTTTGACTTTGTGCTCCATCTAGAAGTCTTTGATTATTTGTTATATTTGCTAATAACAATAATCTTGACATATCTTGGATTTCCTTGTAGGTAATGGTAACTGTAATGACATGATAATGACAAAGAGATTAAGACAAGGTTACACCCTTGCAGCTAGTCGCAGGTTAGAACATGTCATAATAGTGAAAATATATGTATTAATCAATGTATCGCTTGATAATTGACTTCATGATCTGACTTCATAGTAAACAAAACATTGGGAAACTAAATTTTCTTATGTTTTCCTTTAATCCAAATAAATAATTAGAACAAAAAAACTGTACAAGACAACTATTCATCAGAGCTCATTGGTCAAACATCTACATCGTTTGACCTTAAAAGTTCATGTATCAGTCTTACATATTATTCTCAACTTCATTGAAGGCCACTCTCCATCTGCCTGGATTCCAGGGGGATTTTGGTCATATCTTATGCAAATTGTTCCTGAGTGACTTCAGATGTTTCTCTTTTCTGGAGGGTTACTGAAGCAGAAAGGGAAGCTTGTAAATGTAGTGCACATAGATTTCAATTGAAGCAAGAAACTGAAATAATGTGTGTATAAATAGGTGTTTTAAATTTGATATGGGAGGCGTTGCATACCACAAACACCATCATTTTGATACATAGATATTTAAATATATCAAATTAAAAATGCTTTATGTTAGGGTGTCAGCATAGATTATTGCAAATAACACATTGCCCAAACGTTCTTTTGATGGTCATTTGACTTTTTTTCTTGTCCCATCACCAAGACCTTGTGGTGCAAAGTAGGGTTCTGCAAGAGTCTTCAGAAACTCAAATAGCTGTTCCCAAGTTGCAGACAAAAGTCTGCAACTAATATTTTCACTTGTAGGTGTTTATGCCAGATATAGTGGGTCATCTATGTTATCTCTATACAGGTAGTATCTTTCTCTCCCACACTTCTTGCCACTTCTGGTAAAAAAAACTTTCACCATATCAACATGCTCATCATTGCTATTGCTCTTGATGGCAATTCCTACGGATGATCTAGAAATGAAATTCAAATATTTCAACATGTGTCTATATAATTGACATAAATTTGGCACAAAAATTGACACTAAAAAGAAAATGTCTAATGGGTTAATGTCTAATAAAGTTAATGGGGCAATAAGGGCTAAATAACATTTTTAACCTGCCGCTTGCTTAACAAACGATGGGCAATGTTTTGTAACTGACACATTTTTTTAACATTTTTGTGTTAAAATAAGACAAAAGCTTCTTTCTGAGCTTATTGCCAGCAATAAAATCCGCACACCGCTTGGACTTCGCAGATGGCCTCTTCCTAGCTCATGCAACAGTCAGAATTCATAAGAGCTCGATTAATGATGGCTGCAATCTAAAATAATTAACAATTAACAGCGATTAGTATTTTTACCAACACTGCAATGCTGAGCATGACTTTATTTAGAAGCTCTATAGATGAAGCTGTGGGGAGAACTTGTAACCAAACGTCTGAGTGTCATCATATATTCTGATGTTTGGTAAAAAAAAGGTTACAGAGGTTTATCATGATCATTCAAATAATAAGTAAGTAATTTACTTAGGACAAAAGGCATAACATTAGTGTTAATGTAATGAATTCACCCATAAAATTAGAATATAAGCTTACAGATAAAATTTATTATATTTTTTGTTGTTGTTGCCAGAACATCCAAGGTTACAAAGAGCTAAATAGCTTAAGCTATTAGCTGTCAAAAGTGTATGATTCTTAAACAATTTTTATAAATAGTAAATATAATGGTAATAAAAATAATACACACAGAAAAGAGAGCAAGTATCAAAGTTACATGATTATAGAAAAAGAAAAAATAGTCTAATTTGTTAATTATTAATAATAAATAAGACTTACCTTATTTAGCCGCTGCTTAATGACATTTTTGAACCAATTAACTGAGTCCTTGGTTGCATTTTTATCACCAGCCATTTTGCTTGTGTGAAATAAGCACAGATACTTTATGAGTAGCTTATTAAACTGCAGGTCATTAACTGTGAATGATTGTGTAAATTGCCTTTAGTATAAACATCAAGTTCGTTATACTGATCTTGAAGCTGTCTTTGTTTTTGATCGATTGCGGGATAAAAGTCTTCATCCAAATCGTCCTCTTCCTCAATGATTGGTTCAGTATTGTCCATTTGTGCCTTGTGCATTTTCGACATATGAGTGATAGAAATCAACAACCTAAACTAGCCTAGTACAATTGAAGTATTAAAGGAGTCATCAAAATCTTGTTTATAGATGAGAATATCTGAAGCACTAAAATTTCAGATTAATTGGTCAACAACGTACCAAATTTAAGAGATATATCAACAAATCAACAGAATACTGAATTTTTTATGATATAGACAAAGAAGAGTCCATTGAATATATTCTGAATATTCCAGTTGAAAGAATTTTTTCATTCTGAAGAGCCACCATAAGTTGCTTACGCCGTTTCATATTTATCCGATTTCAAAACTGGATATTTTGACAGTCTTATTCAAAATAAACAGACTTCTACCATCTCAACATCAACACCACATTCTAATGACTACTTTTCAAACAACTTTAGGTTTGATGTCGAAGTCATTCCCAAAAGTGTAAAATAATGATGAAATATTTCCCATTGTTCTTTGCCCTTCTTTCTCTTAGCCTCAGCATCAGACTTCTCCAAACCTGTTATCTATATTATATAACACAAAATAAATATGTATGTTTGCACAGTTTATAGGAGAGCAACTAACTAACATTATTTTTGTTTTTGCCAACCAGTTCAGATTTGATGTGGAAAAAACTATTAACGCTATTTTGACTTTGTGCTCCATCTAGATTTATATAAATAAGTCTTTGATTATTTATAATATTTGCTAAGAATAATAATCTGACATATCTGACTGTAAAGGTGTCACGTTATGAACCTTCAAATGTATCATAGTGTAACATCTAGCCCTCATGGATTTCCTTGTAGACACATGGTAGTGACAAAGAGATTAAGACAAGGTTACACCCTTGCAGCTAGTCGCAGGTTAGAAGATGCCATAATAGTGAAAATGTATGTATCGTTTGATAATTGACTTCATGATCTGACTCCATAGTAAACAAAACATTTGATGCTTTCATCATGTTGATGTTTAAAACGGCCTGAATTAGCTTGTCTTTGCTAGTTGTATCCGTGGTTTGGAGCTTTTTCTTGTTAATTGCCCACATATTCTCAGTGGGATTTACATGGGGGGAGTTGCGTGGCCACTATTCTATTTTCATCAATTATTTATATAAGTGTATTCACTGCAAAATGTATCAAGATAAATTTTAAACAAATACTGTGATTGAGAGCTGCACGAGCAGCAAGTGAGGCAGACATCCTTCATTTTGTGTGTGCGAATGCTTATGTTGTTCTTGTTGTTTGTAATAAGCACAACCCTTGAATGATGAATGGAACAATATTCCCATAACCTCATGTAAACGGAAGTTGTGTCAAGTGACCAACATTTGAAACATCTGACGATTTGGTTTCCTTGATTTCGATTGTATTGCATCTGAAGACCCAGATCTTGTAGTTTCCTATAAACAGCCTTTGTGAAATGGAAATTACAGCCATACATTAATACAGGCACTAAGGTCCAAACTCTTGAATATTGAGGAATGGTTAAACTGATGGCGTCTCTTTAATTGTATTTCCCCTTGCCCGTAAACTATAATTGTAATAAAGCGTTAACTTTTTAGTGGCCATATTTTTATTTCAATTTCATTATTGTTAAAAGATTCCGCTTTTCTTTTAAATGATAACTTCTGTTCCAATGACAACGAATTTAAACGTAATCCCAAATCTTTTTGATTGGAATATTAAATAAAATGGAAATTGTCAAAATGCAAGTATATACACAATGTATGACAATTATGTATGAATTCTTTAATGTTTCAGATGACAGTGAATTAAGAATTAATAGGGATTTTTAATTACTCTGGGATTAGCTTAAAGATTAGAAGATGAATATATTCACGGCTATAAGAGGGTAAGATCATTAAATAAATTAGTTAAAAATTTATGCCAACTAAATAGTTACGTACCTTTAGGATTGTTTTTAATTTTAACATTAACATGTTTAAGAATTTTGAACCTGATACTAAATATCCTGCCTGTATTCACTGTGTGTACTTTCTTCAATTAGAAGTCCAAACCATAGCGCTTCTATGAGCAATCAATAATAAATGCATTTGTTGATTGAGATCAGAGTGAAATTTAAGACAATAAAATTATCAATGAAATTGCTTCAATCCCTTCAATGTTTTAGAACCAAAGTGACATGTTACCCCAATCGATAAACTAATTTAGCTACCCTCAACTTGTATTTAAACTCCGCAGTTATGGCCTGGAGATCTCGAGTAGGTTCGGACAATTTTCGACTGTTAGACGGGTGAATTTTATTAATAATTCAAAATATGACTTCATTTCTACATTCGATTTAATCTGGAAATTATTTGTTACATCTCCTGGCCGCTCATCATGATGAAAACTATGGGCATATGCTTGATATCTCCAGAATGGTCTTTAAGAAACACGTGAATTGAATATAATTGTACCGATGTTTTCCCTTAGATAATATTTCCAATGCTTTGATTGTGGATATCACTATTTGACATTTTTGTGACTCCCTTCCGTTTTGGAGAGAAGGAATGTCATAAAGTTCTATGTTGAATGGGTTGATTTGGGTTCTCTTGGTCTCACTGTATACTATTAGTTCATAATCTGCAATAAAATATACACGATAGATAAATTAATTTACGGCCTGCAAATATGACAGTTAATTAATCCCCAAATGCAATAAATTTAGTTTCAAGTCTGACTTGAATAATGAAACTTATCTCAAGAAGTGAATAACAGTATATTTAGATTAACGGGACGACATAATTATTTAATTAACTTGCACTGCAAGAAGATCTTTAATCTCAGCTACCATTTAAATTATTTTCCTCCTAATGAAGTTTCTTCCACCGAATTTACCCTAACTCCAGGCTTTATTCCATAATTTCTACTAGATATACTGTAGCCAGTCGGTTTCAGTCACAGCTTATGAGTTGACATACCTCGTTCATGTTGCCAATATTTGTCTATAATCTAAAACACACGCAAACTATAATATTTGCAGTAGATATTAGTTATAAACAAAAACTAACTTTGAACTGGCTCACTAGTGGCCAATTATGATCAAAATGAGTTATCGTACCTCTTTCATAATAAAATCGCTAAAGAGAGCATTAAACTGTTCAGACATCTGACAGTAAAACATATTAATTATCATTATTAACAAATATTTGTTGGGTGATTATAAAAATGAATGGAAGACTGAAATGACAAATTCGTATATATTAATGTAATTACAAACCTATTTACTTATCCATGTATAGATATGACTTCAATTATATTTTATTTTTTAGGTACATGTTTGTCTGAGATGAAATAAAAGAAGTGAAGAAATGATTCTGAATGTCTTGTCGTTGTCTGGCTGTAGATTTAGCCTTCATGTGGAATCTTCGGATGTCATCCAGATTATCAAGATGAAAATTAAAGATGTTTACGATATTCCTACTGAATGGCAGAAACTCATTTTTAGAAGAAACACTTTAGAAGATGGTAAATCACTGTCTGAATATGAAATTAAAAATAACCAGACGATTTGCCTTGAGTACTATAAGTTTGACCCTGACAGACAACCGCAAACAGAAAGTGAATTGCAAATTCAATATAATTGTAGATTGTTCGTTATGAATATATGTGGTTCAACCTATACTTGTATAGTTAATTTGTTTGGTAAAGTAAGGGATTTAAAAGAAGTGATTTCATCAAAGATGAATATTTCTCCTGATGATCAAATTTTGATTTTTGCCGGAATGCGTCTTAAAGATGAACATATTTTGGCAGATTGTGGAATTCAAAGAGAAGCTATGATTCACTGCGTTCAGAATATTCCTGGGGGTGGATATTCTATTTCAGTTATTTTATCTACTGGGAAAGCGTTTCATGTCTTTCCTTCTTCTTCTCCCATTTCTATAGTTGATTTGAAGAAAGAAATCCTTGAAAGAGAATCTATCCCGATGGATCAGTATATATTGATATCCGAGGGTAGACCACTGTCCGACAGTGATGACATTCCTGGGAACTCAACAGTTGGGTTGGCATTAAAACTTTTTTTGGATATCAAGATTAAAATTCTAATGGGAAATAAGGAAGTCATTACACTTAGTGTTACCTATTTATTCACTGTTCTAAAAGTAAAGAAGAATTTAGAAAGTATAACTGGCTATTCTTTAAATATTCAATGTTTAAATTTCAATGATCGTGAACTCATCGATTCAAAGTCCTTACTGGAGCAAAGTGTATTTCATGGAGATACAGTTAAGCTCCATATCAAGCCATTATGGATGGACAATTTTAAATTTACTCCTCAACATTATCCAGTATCGAAATGTAAGCCTCGTGGTATTTGTTTATTGGTCAACAATGAAAACTATCAACCGGACACTGGATTCACTCCTCGAAGTGGATCTGATTTGGATACTAAAGAATTGAAAAAAACATTCAGCAATTTGAACTATCGCATTATTCAAGTTGATAATGTCACTGAGTCAGAGTTTAGACAGGCGATTCTTCGAGTTGGCATAATGGATCACAGTCATTTTGACAGTGTTGTGATTTGTATGATGTCACATGGAGCAAATGACGTCATCTATGACATTAATGGCACTCCCATTCACTACATGAAGGAAATCAAACCTCTCAATACTTCCTTCACTTTAATTGGAAAGCCAAAACTAGTATTTCTTCAGGTAAATGACTGTCAGCAATATGGTAATCCTTAACCTACTCCTGATTTGAATCATTTAACCCAATGCCACTGCCGCATACTAACGGCCTATTGTCTATTTACTATATATAATGTTAATGTTAATTGACTTTCCTTAGAGACAAATTTCTCGTCATGAGTTATGTTTCGTGCTCACAGACATGGACAAAGTTTCATTCTGGCATCCAGTGGCTAAAATTTCGTTATTCATTACTGTGTCCGCTTGCTATAGAAGCCTGCATTATTGCCTTTTCTATTTAAAAGTATTTTATTAAATGCTAATGAAACCTAAGTGTAAATTTTAAATCGACAGGAATAAATTAACATGTGAAAGGCTTTTAAATTGGTTTCCTTGAGAAAAGAAATACTATTTATTCTGTAACAGAAAGATTAATGAATGGCCGTCGTTTATTTGTGTACCATGGTTTATTATCCATACAATCATCATTATATTTTAGGCGTGTCGTAGAGCTGCAGATGATGTTGATACAACCCTGGAATCTCTATTTGCGAATCAAGCGGCAGTGTCTCCAGCCAGAGATTTCCTAATTGCTTACGCTACCCAGCCTCAATGCCTCTCCTATCGTCAGCCCCGCAATTGGGCTCTTATTTCATTCAGAATTTATGCCAAGATTTGAATGATAGCGGGAGCAGCGATAGTATTCTCCATGTTCTAACACGAGTTAATGAAGCTGTGGATGATAAAGTTCAAGAAGAAGGTGTTGACCAAGTTACTCAGACTATTTCTCAATTGAGGAAGATATTCAAATTCAATTTCCCTATTTAATGCGGGTTTTTTGGTAATGAAGAATGTCAAAATAATATTTGTATTTTTTCACTCCTCAATATCTGTGTGTGATTATGTGGACACTACAATTTTTCTTCACTTTTTACTCTTTTAAATCTTAAATGTACACAGATTAATCTGATAATTGATGGAGAAATTAACACATTGCTTTTGTTTGTCAGCTCACACACTCAACAGTAGACATATTTAGTTGGTCGGCTCTTAAACCTTAAACTTGTCTTGAATTAAATATATGTAGTGTTTCACATAATACAATCATGGCAACGTTCGTAGAAAGCAAGAGAGGTGGTCAGGTGTTGAATAGAATAGATGTCCGATATGTGATATACCAATGCGCAAGTGTCTATATGATACATATAACTGTTCCCAGCACAGGATGATTTTTATAATAAAATGAATTTTACGAATAAATAAAGACGTTTACAGCAGTTGACATTATGTAAAACTCTTTGCCACCGATTGTTTTTACATTTACAAACAATTTAGTTTTGAGTAGTTTGAATTAGTAATTGTTTTTCACTACAGAATAATTCTTCATGATCTATAAACGGTCTACTAATAGTAATTTATTCAAATATCTGGTAGAATATGATAGTTCAGAGTTGATTTTAGCTGGAATTGATATAGCTCAACTAATAATTCGTCTAAGTTGTGTTGTGATTGAGTGGCGTATCAGAATACCCTATGCTATAATTATCCGCGAATTTGTGGAATAGATATTATAAAGTCTAATTATTGTGTTCTTTTACATATTTCTGCTTCTCAAATGGTAAATGCAATACATACCACGATTGGCATTTTTATCTCCACTGTGTACTACATAGTTTCAAATTATCGTCTTTCCCCCATGTTTGCAATATTCTTGTTATTGTGCCTTTTTTATATCTTTGTTGTGTAGCAATGGACCAGTAAGTGCATCTGATTCCAATTGTGATGATTATTTTTATGCAATTTATTTCAGTGATTTTTTTTGTTAATCCAGATTCACTTACCTACTATGTATTTTTGATAACTGATAATATTTGTTTTCACAATAAAGTGTATTATTGCTTTTACGTTTTGCAGATTCTTTTCGTTGTTCTTCATGACTTCTGATTGTTTGTTTGGTTTAGGCACATATTTTCGTAATATAGAATATAATATTTTCGTAATATAGGTACTTTTTACGAATAGTAAGTAATAATATGTAGTAACTACAATGTCCCAAAATGTAGGAATATTTGCTGCCATGATGTAGAATCAAACTTCCGTACTGTGGAAACATAAAGTATTTTCTTCTCTGTTATTTGTATATGTAGTTTGACGAAGTAGGAAAGGGTGCTTCGTTTATTTAAAGAAAAATAAAGTTATTATAAATGTTTTCCCTAGCATATATCCTTTGGTTTATAATGACAGCTTATTCGTATGTGCGAATAAATTACCATTATAAGATTGCTAACAAGTGGTTGTATTATAATTGTTACAAAATGAGAAATTATAAACAATATTTTGTTGAAGCATTAAGTCGTTTAGAATATTGTTTTTTCGGTATTTTAACCTTGATGTTGAAAGACCTTACCTGATTTGAAAGGGGAAGATTTCTTGTAAGTATAACATCAAACACTTAATAACAGTAGGTAGAGTGTTCGATCCCGTTCGGCGTTGTTTAAATAGTGCCAGGTTTAAAATGCTCTTGGACCTAAGCGCGATGTGGGAGGCATAATGCCTCTCACAGGTCTTGGGATATAATCATTATATCCCAAGACACTTTCTAGTGCAGTACTAATATTCTTGGCTAAGCAATTAGTTAAATATATATTTTTCTAGACGAGGACAACCGTCACCGTTTAAAATGCTCTTGGACCGAAGCGCGCTGTGGGAGGCATTATATCCCAATACTCTTGGCTTAGCAATTAGTTAAATATATATTTTTCTAGACGGCAGGGGAGAAATTAAACAAAAATACGACTCAAATTTTAATAATTCTATCGTCAGAAACCTACAGAACCAAACTTAATTAGAAGAAACTAAAGAAAATCCCGAGCAACCCGAATAGTTTTTCAAATAGCGCTTACTCAAGAGCTTAAAGATTAAAATCCGTGCGTTTTTTTTCATTTTGGTCACATGGAAAAAATTCGGTTTGGTGTTGAAACGTCAAATAAATAACTTAATCATCAAACATCAAGATAATGAAGTGATTCTTGATTCATAACGCAGAGTAGTATGAAGAATTATATTTCTTGTGCGCTTAAAATATGTTTTCTACCACTTTCTAGTTGTTTTACCCGTTTAATATGGTTGAGCACGCAAGCTTTAAACTGTAAAACATCAGTATCTTAAAGGTGTATAAAATCTTTACAAACCATGTTATATTCATTGAGTGTTCAGTTAAATTATCTTAATGACTGACAATGTGTAAGATTAAAGAATTAGAAAATCATTCCAATATGTACATCTACATATATGTACCTATACCTACAATCTATACCATATATGCCTATACAGTTGTAATATACAGTCAAGCCTCGATTTTCCGCCCCCATTTGTGCAGGTTCGATTTTTGGCGTAAATTAAAACCGGCGTAAAA
>JAYJLU010051100.1:0-16634 GCA_036873645.1 Minona dolichovesicula | reverse complement strand
GTCATTTGTTGGCAACAAATCGACATCCAAATATCTACAAGCAAGAGTGGGAACTCTATATGTATGCTTACTCTATGCTCTAAATGTTTTAAATCCATGTAAAATGCAAAAATATTTCGGGGGACTCGGCCTCCCTGACACCCCATGTATCATGCCGAAGTGATGGTTCCTAATCCTTTTGAATTAATTCACATAGCTGTCCTGTTTTCGGTCACAACAATAGTGGCAACCCTGCATTTTGAATTCAAGTCTATATTATCATGGGTACTACATGCATACCCTACATGCACTAAGTTATACCTTTTTAACAAAACATTTTATCAATATTAGTGCCCATAGTTATAAATTTTAAAAGAAGTCGTCTGGTCAACTGACTGATTCTAAATAAATCAATGAGGGAATTGGTCAATGAAGGAATTCTTTTAAAATTCACAACTGTGTGCCAACATCAACCAGAAGAAAATAAAGCCTCTACACTACAAATTAAAAATATCCAACCATGTTGACAAATGAGTAATTCAAAGCTTATGTTAACTTATTTAAAAAACTTGACAGTAATACTCAAATCACATTGCTTGCTTACATAAGCTAACACCAAGTTCTAAAACTTGACAGAAAATCAGACATTCTGATTAGTTGATCTCTAACTCTATTTACAAGTGGGTCCATCAAGTTATAGAATGATAACTTACATTTTTATTTGCATATACTTAAGGATAGCATTATCTTTCTGACAAATTTAGTTTTAATTTAGACAAAATAGAAATATTTTGTATATTAATTTAACATTCTTAATATTAAAGGTCTGCTTGTTCAAAGCATTTTTGTGATCAATCAAAGAATATGGTCATGGGACTATATAATAATTTTTCTGCAAATGGTCTACTGTCATCTATTTACTTGTTATATAACAGCAGAAATTTATATTTGCAATACATTTATTCCTTGTTCATTGTCCACAATCAATGAACAAAATTAATAGAACTAAATGTATTTAAAGTACAAAGAGATTATGAATTTATGTTATAATATCTTATTCTTTTCTACTATTAAAATGTTTTGTTTTTTTTCTATTTAATACAAATTCTTTCATATTAAGAATGACAGAGATACCACATGTCCTTAAACTGCTGGAACTCATAAAAAATATGATTTCCAAGCACTGGAAACTCTAAGGGGAAGTCTAATTATGTAAATGGAAAGATCAAATGATATTCCTCCAATTTTAGTATATACTTTTCTATTTTTGAGATAGCTGTTAGCTTCTACAAATTTTGAATAAGAATATTTGTATTTGATTACCAACAACTTTATTTTTCTCTTATTTCTTCAATAATGAAGTCATGTGTGTTTTTATTATAAAGTTATAATAAAATATATAATAATAATAATATTCAATTCTGCAATCAACGTTTGATCTTTTTATGTTAAATCATGTTAAAATTTCTGAAGAGATTACTGTATGAACTATTAATATATATTTTAGATTGAATTGATAAGAATGGCTTCTTTTCAATCAGAACCAAAAGATGCAAAAGAAGATCTGCATGAAATAAACGGAGAACCTGTTTGCAAAAAAATAAAGACGGAAGATCAAACTAATGTTAACGATTTGTATTCCCCTGAGGCAGTCCAACCTAATTGTCAAAGTCTGCATGTGTTAATATCACCTCCAATGAAACCACCTGCTATATGGCCAGACAATGATATAACTGGTGAAGATGATAATGAACTGTCAACTGATTTAAATGTTTCCTGTGATTCATCAGGTATGTTGTTTGACCATTTAAAAAAAGTATCAATTGTACGTTTGGTTTCTTATCATGTTGCACATTCACTAATTAATTAGGCATTGCTGACTGTGATGGTGCGGAGAACAGTTGTGAGATTCTCTCGGAAGAGTACAATACTAGTAGTCCTAGCGCTCCCTGTCAAACCACTCTGAGTGATCCTGACATTGACTGTGATGAGGAAGATTGCAATTCTAAAGATTCGCTAGATTCTATTGACCCATCAAATGAAGAGGTAGAAATATATACGACTTTACTCAATAATTTTATAAAAGGTAGAAATATATGAAGTATATAAAAAAGCACTTGCTGCTAAAATTTGTGAAATATACTTATTTTAGCAGCAAGTGCTTTTTTATATACTTCATATATTTATACCTTTTACTAATACTAATGCTGCTCAGAGAAGACTCTTCATTTAATAATTTTATAATCTAATTCATTAAATTAGTAAAATTGATTTGTTGTTAATGCTGTAAATCTGTTTACCCTATTTGTAGATTAATGAAACATCATCATCAAAGAAGCGGCGTGTCAGATTCCAGAAAGTGCAGGTGTATTATTTTGATCGAATGCAAGGCTTCACTTGTGTCCCCAGTCAAGGTGGTTCTACACTGGGCATGACATTGGAGCACTGGCATAAGGATGACATTCCACTGGCTGATTATCAGCGCTCTCGACGCCAAGAAAGAAGGGCCACATTGAAGAAGCACTATCTGCAAGGCAAATTACAATTGTGTCCGGAGGATCGGGCGGTGAGCTTCTTTTATTCGTTCATTCATTATTAGTCTGACTCAATACTTTTTCTTCTTCATGAATGCAAAATCGATCTGGTGTGTTTCAGATTATGGAAGATGTGATTAATCATGAGAGTCGTACTGGTGCTCTTCAGAATTCGCCCTCATTGTCTGATAGTTCGGATGGTAAGGATGATGAGCTATTAGAAGAGGAGGAGTTAGATGACAGGCTATCTTATTTGGAAGAATTCTACTTTCTACAGCCAGTTTCTTTGAAAAAGCGTCGGAGAATGTTAAAAGAAGCAGGTATGAACACATTGATAGATAAAACTATCTTTTGATAAATACAATGAACTGAGATATTTGGATTCTTTTAACTGAAAGTTAGCTATCTAGAATAACTCGGAACTGAAACTTTTTTAACTACGAAAATGGTTCGTGTTTTCATGAATTCAATGGAAATTATTATTTTAAACGAATTTCTATAATCAGTCGATCCATTTGAAAGTTGGTGGATGGGATGGAATATGAATATAGACATCTTTCTATGGAAATTTTACCTATCGTGGATATCGTCTTATTGTAGGGAATGGTTGGGATCATTGAATAATAACAGAGAATAAATACTGAGGTTGTAGATTACACGCGGCTGACAAAATTCCTATTTCCGCCATTATAAAACTGCCAATTTCAATTTGTCGCCGCTCCTAAACGCATTCTGTGATTTTAATAATTGACTCGTTGAAAGAACATATTATACTTTAAGCGCTTTTCAAAGATATACAAATTAGAAGAATAAGGGCGTTTAGAAGAGACGATATTTTGAAATTGGTAGTTTTATACTGGTGGAGATAGGAATTTGTCAGCCGCGTGTAATCTACAAACCATTCGATATACATTTTCAATATTTTGAGAATGAAACCTCTATGGTTGAGATAGAATTATCATCGATCTAGTGGTCCTCTATATTGCTTTTCACCGTTAATTGACAATGTATGATGGATAAACAGGCTTTGTCTACTTTATGTAGCAGTGCGAGATAAGAGAATATGGTCCGATCTGTATCGTGTTAAAATGTGCTTCTCCTAATATTCCATAAATATGCTATCGTTGTTGTGCATATCTACATGTAGGCACTTTCAAAATCGAGAGAAGTGAGCGTAGTGACTGTCAGGATGTGCGCCTGTCGCGCGAGTTGTGTGGCTGCGACTGTCCGAATGGTGTCTGTCTGCCGGAGACCTGTGAGTGCGCCAGATGGAATATCCAATGTCAGGTAGATCGCAGTAATTTTCCATGCGCCTGCGCTAGACAGGGCTGTGACAATCCAGCTGGCAGATTGGAATTCAATCCGATTCGAGTGAAGACTCACTTCATACACACTCAGATGCGACTCGAAATGGAGCGACATGTGAGTATACCGCCACATCTCTAATCTATTCTTACTTACTGGTAGGTAGGCTAGATTATCATTATCTAAAGTAAGACATCTCAATCAGAAATGTAAGCGATATTTTTGATGTATTACAGATGGCCTAATTATAATAATAATCTAAAGTTTAAATCTGATTCTGATATTTCTTTATGTTCTTATTTGTAGTAAATGACGCTGTTTTGACCATTCTTGCTAGTAGATAATTGTACATAAATAGATTTTTTGAGGGACCCAGTGACAGACAATGTTATCTCCACCATTGGTGCTGTTCAAATTATCATGGCGACGTATCATTTTAATAATTCTTCAATAAACGTATAAAAGCAGCGCTTTTCAATCATATATTTAGATTTCATTATAAAGTCTAGCGAAAAAATAATTTCTTGATAAGTAAGATTGATTGAAGAAAATGATATGAAAACTATTAGGAAATAAACAAGCTATGGTTTTATCAACCAAGATAATTCTTTTCCGCATAAATTAATTGTTTATAAAACTTATATGATTAAAAAGTGCCGACTTTTATACTTCAATTTGGTAAAAGAATTATTAAAATCTGCCATTGAGTTTCGTCGCTATGATTAATTTGAACCTTGCCAATTTATAGTGGTGGAGATAGGATTTTCTGTCACTTGGTATCTGAAAATCGATATACAAATATCTGGTATCGAGAGTGGTTCCTCTGTCTGGATACTAACAACCATCCCAATTTTTATTCATATCCACAGATATCTCTCTATACTGGTAGCCAATCTCGAATTTATCTTATTGAAGGCTTCATTAAGATAAATTCCATCAATTCGGGGATAGCTAGTTATTCTGGCACGTCAATCATCAAGTCTGTCAGAACTACACGTCGTGGAATTAGTTGAGCACACAATTCAACTATATTTAGCTATATGTTTATAAGGGTAAGCGGGAATAACCTCGACAATTCAATGATTATTTGCATAAGACTCTTGTGACGACTACATATTTAAGCAAAAACCGGAATAACCTCGACACATTGATTTGTGTCGAGGTGATTCCGGTTATCAATGTACTTTGGTAAGATTATTCATGTAGAAAAGTGTCGATGCTATTCCTGTCACCCGTTTACAAAACAAACTATTTAATCCACTTACTTCACAACTGGATATATCAGAATCTCTCACAGAGATTTCAACGATTCTTTTTTTGCAGAAATATTGAAGATCATACAGAAAGAATCCTATTTCATTTCACACAAAACTAACTATTTTGTCTGGCCTAGACTTTTGGTTGCGGTTTACTGTGGTTAACTAACTCTTAATTGCTATGATAGTTCAGATGAATTACCAAATTAGCCTTACAGAAACAAGTATCATTCACATTCATGGAGAATGTGAAATACATATAGTGGAGGATTCATAACTGCAAGACAACATGATTTCTGATTGGTTTTACAGGCAATTCAGAGCAAGGAGGCGTCTTATTCTCATAGCTAAGAATTTTTTTATTTTTATTTTATGCGGTAGTGAAAAGAGTCATCGACAAGAAAAGTGACCGTTTCTCTCCCTAGGGAGTGAAAAGTACTTTTTAAACTTAAAATTTCATTTTATGACCTTTCAACTAATATTTTCACAACCCTTAGTTCTATGACCAATCCCCCCTTATGACAAGCTATTTCAACCAACGAATAAATAATAATTCTACTTGTTTTTGTCTGTTTGTAGACATCTGAAATAATGTTTTGGTCTAAGTAAATTAAAATCCCTAATCAAACAAACTCCTTGAGTCCCCCTCTACATATCTGGTATTATTCTGTGCTAATTATTATTGCTTTAGTGTGAAACAATTATCGTGGAGGTATAGAGTAAGTATGAGTCATAGAAGAAGTGTCTCTACTATTCATTTGTATTTCGTAACAATGCGCAATCTGTTTCATACATTTTGTAACGAATATTATTCTAATAATGTAGGAAGAACCAAGAGTAATAAAGTTATACAGAGTTTTGACTCTAAATATTGAAATGCATATCGGTGGTTTTGTCATACTAAGACTGGCAAATTCCTATCTCCGCTATTATAAAATTGCCACCTCTCCAAAACGCCTTTTGAATGATATATAGACATTGATCACTTTCCAAAGATATAAGAATTATTTAAAATAAAATATGACGCTTAGTAGGGACGACAATTTGAAATTGTTAGTTTTATAATGGCGGAGATGGGAATTTGTCAGCCGTGGTATAGAACAAAATCACAGAAATCGGAATTGTTTTTGTTACTAGAATGATAATCTGTATTAAAAAGTGTGTCGCGCGCAACTTAACTGCTGGAGGCAAAAACCCATATATTTTTACTATAGGAAAATGGTTCGAATTTTTACTTCATATGATTCGTATAATTAAATGTTCGCCTCCAAAGTCATATAGCCCACACGCTGTGCTTAAATAATCCACCAGTAAAGTGATGTATATAATATCATCAGATTCGTTCAAAATATAACCTTTTCTCACTGTTTTATATCACATTTGCTTTATAGCCAAATGACAAGATTTTAAAATGCTGATTTCTTTTACACTAAATAAAATATTTGCCTCCAAATCATAGATATAGCATACACATCATCTAAGCTAATGTAAAATTAACAGATTATCAATCTAGTAGGAGAGTGATATCCAATTCTGATATCTATGAACAAAACCATCGATATCCAGTTCAATATTCTGAGAGTCAAACTCTGTAGCTGTTATTATTGCTCTAGGTTAGTATGATGACCATTATTTTATAAGTGTTCCTTTCTTGTATTTCAGGGTTATGATCCCAGCTGTGAATCGAGTGAATGCTCCAGCGATGTGTCTAATTTCAACAGCACAGAACAGGGCTCTTGCAGAGATTGTCAGAATCAAAGTTACATGCACGCGATAGTTCAAGAGTTGAGAAGTGCCGGCCTGTTACCACCATCCATTGCTGCACCTCCAACACTTCTTCCTCCTCCCATAACACTACCACCACCACCACCACCACAGCAGCAACAACAACAGTCAGCATCAGTGGTTAATATTTTACAATCACCGGCACATGAACAGATGAAATTCATGAGTGCGCAGGATTCTACACAAGTTACCAATGTGAGTTGTTGTTGTTGTTGTTGTTGATTCAATAACTGGTCTGTTCTGTCTGAATTTGACCAATCTGTTGACCATGAATTTACTCACATTGCTTGATAAGTATTGTTTATCAGAAGAATATTTAGGCGTGATAATCATTCAATAGATATTGTAGAACTTGAGAGGTAGTTAACTTCTTGGACAAAATATTGGTGTAATCACTTTATTGACTGTACGAATATCATTCTTTTTAAAATAACTAGGAAGGGATGGAAGCGGTTAGCTAGTTTCAGCTTTAATAGTTTTACCTCCACAGAAAAGCAGCTTTTATAAATCTCTGTCCCCATCAAGGACATGTTAATTCAATCTAATATATAGATGTAAACGCTTGGTTATCTAACTTTTTTACAATGAGTCATTTAAAAGGCCAGAGAAGAACCAGACAAAATGCCAAATATCATCACCTTATTATGTGTTTTGTAGATAATAAGTTACAAGTCAAATCGACGACACTCTAATCAAAAAACCCAATTCCATCATATTCTGAATTACGATCTAGTATTTTTTTAAAACAGAATACTTTAGGGATGCTATGTACGCTATTCCAACATTGTGAGAAAGAGATAGTGAAGAGGCATGTCTTCGAAGAATGACTAAATCCGTATCTCTAGTTATATATTGATGTAGATTTTCCAAAAATGGTTATTAAAGACGCTGATAAACGACTTTTACAAATGATCTGGGGTGAATGCCATGCGCATCTACTTCGTAAATACTACCCATCTGACCATCAGAAATGATGCTGACACTAATGCCTAGACAGAGACAACGTCAATAGTTATTTTTCTTTTAATTGCTTATTCTTTAGGGCTTGCATCTTCTTTGGCAATCTTGACATTATTGAACTGAGAATTCATAATATTTGCCACTACCCTAAAAGTGTTGCAGGAGGTTAACCATCAAAAGCTTTTCTGTGATATTACAAGAATAACATGATATGTATTTGAAATGATATCATGAAATGATATATTGTTTAATTTGATGTTTTCACATCATTTCCATTGCATTTTATGAACGTTATCATTCTTTTATTTAAAGGTTTATCCTGTTTCGTCTGTATCATTCGATTCAAACTTTGACGATTCATATTCTGACGAGGATGACGACGAAGACATGAGCAGTGAAGAAGAAGAGGATGATGAGTTTGAGTCGATGAATGATGCGCCTGCTATTGAATTGCAGTATAACAATGGGAAAGATTTGCAAGAGCAGCATAATTTATGTTATCCTCCTGTTGATGTTAATTATCAGCAGCACAATGATCCTGTTATTATGAATTATAATTCTTCATATCAGATGCCTCATCAGCCATATTGTAGATTGGATCCCATTGACACATTATTGCATTGCACCAATACTATCGCCTCCACTGCAACAACAAATCCCACTTCTATTTCCTCAAATTTGGCATCTTTACTTCCTTCCACTTCCACAAAATTAACTGACCTTCATTACTGTGTTGAAGACCTGCCTCCCATCATCTCCAATAATACCACAACAGCTAGTGATGATACTAGTGACAACTACTCGGCTTCTTTACATAATACAAATAGTGGCACAATTGCATTCTCTTCTTCAAATACTGGATCGTCTATTGCAGTTGCGGATAATAATCCCGCGACGACAATAACTTCTCAGTCGTCTTCAGTCAGTCTTGGTGAAATTCTCAAAAATTCCATCATCGAAACTACAGTCACTGTATAGAATTTTATTTTATTATAAATATTGTCAAATTTTGTTAATGTGTTAATTCTGTATACATTACAGTGACGATAGACCAGTATTTTATCTAACCTCTCCTCTTTATATTCCTTCTTATTAAAGGTCATTGCTCTCATTGTTGCAAGTAGTATTTTTACAGGCTTTAATACTTATTATTGATATGTTCAGTTGATCATGAGTTGTGGTATATTTTAATTTAATTGTCTGATAGCGGCAGTGTCATGTCATTTTAACTAGTGGCTGTGATCTTCGTGTGTAATGTCAGTCAGTCTTACAATATTCATCTTTTTTGAAATTAATAGAAAGGAGGACTGAATTCCTTATCGTGGTTAGTAGTTGATGGCTTAGTTTTATTATTGTTATTATATGTATATATGTATATGTCAAATCCCTAGTCAGTATCTTGTCAATAATGCAAATCATTCTAAAACTAGTATGATATATCTTCCCATTGATCTCGTGTTAACAATCTAAACTTTCAACATGTTTATTTTATTTATTTAGCTGTACATATGTATGTATGTCTGTGTGATTATTTTGTTTTACATAATTGTAAAGGATATTTCTAGTATTATGAATGTTATAGATTTGTAGGAATGAACAATGTGCTTATTATATCTAAATGTTTATCGGTGATTAAGGTACGTGTGTGTGTTAACTTAAAGAAATCGTTTTAATAAATTTAATGAAATCTGTTTCCAGTTTTATTAAAATTGTATCCTAAATTTTCATATTTCGTTCAGCTCATCTACATATATACATAGTTGTAATTATACAATGTATGTATGTATAGATATAATGTTTATTCTTATAGCATTCCATTTGTTATAAAACAGTCCTTTCCTTTGTTTTATTTATTTATTCTATTCTATTTGTGTACCTATAGTATGTAATTATATATTTATCAAGTGAGATATTTGACTCATATTTGTGCAATCTCGATTTGAATACATAATTCATCCTTTTCTATTAGTTGTTGTTTGGGGGAAAATTATTTGCCGTGGCATTTTATTGATTTTTTTTATTGATTGATTGATTAAATATATTTCTCACTTTGCATGAATCTAGTCATGATTGTAAATTCAGATGTCATTTTGTGCCTAGTCTTGGTCTCATTTATTCTCTATTATATTTAGCTAAATATTTATTCAATCACATTCATACTCTTTGACTACGTTTAGTAATTATGTTTTTTTTAGTAATTACGTTATGTACTTACTAGGGAGAATTTTGAAGCCCTGTATCTAATGTATGTATGTTGTTCACTAGTCTAGACTGTTTATCATTAATGTAAATGAAAAGATGAGCAATGTATTGCTATGCTAGATAACCGATATATACCTATCTATATGTGCGATAGAGATGTCGACGATATTTTAGGAGTCTATGTGATTGAATTGTTATTTTGTGTATTTATTTCCTTATTAATAGTGTTGTTATTGAATTGTATAATATCTATTGTTGTTAGTACATAAGTATATTAGTATTTTAAGTCTATATTTTGCCACTTGCCTGACATTATATTGTGCATGCGCATACCATTAATGTAATGCACCATTTTATCTTTGTAATATTATGGAAATTTTCAGATGAGCTTATTCTATGGTCGGTCTTTTTAAAGAAATAGATGCTTTCCTTTTAATTTTATTTAACATTTTCCTTCTTATAAAGAAATAAATCCTTAAATAACAGTCTGTTATTTGTAATTTTGAATGTAATTTTAAACAGCTACATATAATGAAATATACATCAGTTTATTTTACACGATTTAATTATGATTTCTATATTGCTTATTTTATGATAATTATGTTGATCATTTATTAAGCATAATATTTTACTATTTGACAACGCAGTTAAATCTCGCATAGATAAATTAGATATCTATTGTTAGCATCCAATTGCTAGTCTTGAATGGACAATACAATTTATTTGAAATAAAAAGTAAATTTTACGGCCCCGGCCACATGTTTCTGACTTCTATAGTAGAAGGGTCGGTGTCCAAGTACCTATTTTATTTTTACAAATTTACTAAATAAAACACGCTGTAGACGCTTAAATTGTCCAAATTTTTATGTATCGTAGAAATAAGATAGTAAGGTTTGTTAGAGTTTCAGAAATGCGTATGGTTTAACGACAATTACCTAATATAGGTAAAAAAAATCGGCAAACCCGTTGTAAAATGCTACAGCATATTGTGTATATTTTGCTTTTTCATCATATTACATATCTTCATTGATATTGATAAACAATTTACCATACATTTTTATTTTATTTTATTCACTTTTCTAAGTCAAGATCCAGACAATAAATAAATAGCTACTCTGCGCCTGGAATGTGTCTTATTATATCGAGCACGCCAATTTGCTGTAGCGGTTAAACCGCACAGATAAAGCGAAGTTTCCTTTTCTCATAGACTAGAGGATAGACTCTCTGAACAAGGCGATTAAGACAATTTTGTTTACGACAGTATTTTGGAATAATTTTCATTTCTTAGAAACACTTAATTTATAATACTCCCGACTACATAATATACGTTTTCCGGTAAGGGATATGAACACTCAAATAACCGAGTTCAGTTTCATGCATGGATTTCTTAGTAGTTGTTATTGAAATATACTATTACCATCAACTTCATACAATCAAAAAGCAGAAAAATAACAAAATTAAGGTATATATATGTGTATGTTTTACAGGAGATGAACAGTCAAATAATTTCTAATACTTCACCTTCAACTTTGCCAGCTTTCCGGGATTTTTTGATTACTTTCTCTAAGCATTAAAATTGACTTGATATGTCTCAGCTGATTGATGATCAAGTTATTAACTTTGCTTTGTGTGCACTAACAATATTATGTAAATATATTTATAGTATTTAAATCTTGTAACTTAATATTTTGCGTCATTTTCATTTTAAAAATACTTTCTCGTCAACGTAACCATTAATTCACCTTATATACTATCTATGTCTGCATTTTTCTGTTAAAGATTATAAAAACTATTTTTTTATGAATCATAGTAATATTGTGTATATTTAATATATGCATGCTCTTTGAACTGTTTTAGTATCCATCTAAAATGGTCTATTTATAAATTTGTATGGAAGGACAATTAACATAGAGCTTTGCAAATGTTATTAACTCTAAGTTTGAAATGATTGTTTTAAGTTTAAATATATTATTGTTGTTTTGGTGCTATATAAAACAATTATTCTCAATGATTGTCTTAATAGGTCATGACTTCCTTTTATATTTGCAAAAAAGCTAAAAAATTATATTTATATCTCAATGTCCTATAACCAACCCAATTAATATCAATGAATACAGTAAGGAATCTAATATCAATGTTTATAAATTAATCCTATCTAATAAAAAAGAATATTGATTATTTATAGGAATTAATATTAGAATTTTAGAACTAATTCAAAATGATCAATAAATTTAATTACTGTAATTAATACAATCAAGTAATAAAATATCAATAAAATGTTTATTTGCACATTAATTATATTAATCCTTGTTTAGTATTCAAATTGTCAATCTATGTTTTATATTAAAATATCAAGTATTTTGTAATTTATTATATATTTAAGATTTCATATTATATGAAGTCCTTAGACTTCATTAGTGTTGCATGTATTATTTTTTTTCTTCAGTCTGAACTCTCAAAAGACTGAAGTTAAACATATATTTATAATTTATAATATTTAAGAAGCTGAATATTCATTTTTCACAAACAGATATACCACAATTCAAATCGCTACCTAATAATAAGAATAAAAGTGGATTGTTTTTAGGGATAAGAAATATATTTATCTTGCTAAATATAGAAAATATTTACCTACTAGATAATTGGTGGTACTTAATTTATTGAAAATATTGGTAATATATTTCCTTTTATATATACTTGTATAATTACTTATTTTAGGGCCAATTCATAAATTAAAGAACAATAACTTTGTACATATAGCATTTTTAAACTAAAGTACAAGTAAAGAATTTATTTATGAATTTTCTAATAAAATCGATGACCTACATTTTAAAGAATGGAATTTATGAATGGAAAATTGGATCAAATGAAGAAATTGTATGTACAAATGTGTCATCCTTTAATTTATGAATTGGCCCTTAAATTCTTTTAAACCATACATTTCCATGAGAGGACTTCCTCAATAAGTCTAAAGCTTTTACAGTTACTTAGGGTAAAATTTTGTATTGACATTAACACAAATAAAATTTATTATTATATTCATCCAAAGTTAACTAAAATTATTCTGATTGAATGATCTTTTGTTAATATGTAATAGTCTTCTGGTTTCTACAAGTTAATCATTTCTTTGAGCTATATTTAAACAAAGAATTTGTTTGCCAGCATGTTCACAAGCATGTCTTCTAGTCTGTTTACATGAATACTAACCTGTCACATTTTAGAACAAATGTCTATTAAATTGGAATCAAGTCGTTGTCCTTCTGATGAAGCATCCTTAACCAACCGTATTTTCTTGAATCAAAATGATGTTCATATAGAACGAGTGAAGTAAGCTATGAGCTATATAATAAATTATATTAAATATATTTTTATATTTTACTTTTTTGTTTTACTTTTTTCTATTATTCAGATATTTGGCTATCGTTACTGACAGTGGTAAATTCGTTTTTGCTTTGGACAATCATCCGGCTGTACCAACAGGGAAAGTAGGGTTTAGTTTAGCGCAAGTAAGAATAGTTTTAAGAATAATTATATAATACTATGTACTTATTTATTGTCTGCATATAATCAACTCTTAAACTATGAAAATTTTGCAGCGAAAATGGTGCAATCTGTCGATAGGTCAACCAGTGGATCTTCAACCTTATACCTTTGATCCAAGAACATCTTGCATTGCATCTGCTAATGTGGAAGTGGATTTCATGTCAAAGAAATCGTGAGTATATTTTACATTGATCACATTCTCTAGCTACTAATTTAATATACATAGAATATGTAACTACTAATCATGATTTTAAAGTGCTATCTCATAAAACATAAATGCTGACTCTTTTAAGCATAAGGTCATACATATTTCTATTTTATTTAGAGCCACAATCGATCCATTAAATTCTGATGAGATGGCTCGGGAATTTGGTATGACCTTCTGCAATACGCCACTGACCAAAGGTCAACAGATTGTTTTCAGCTGGAACAAGAAATTATTCATGATTGTTGTCAAAGACATTGAAGGTAAGTCTCATGGTAGATTCATTTAGGTTAACTCATTATGCGAGATCAACCAACCCAAGCAGAGTCTGTGAGTAGTAAAGCTAAAGCTCTCATGCAGACGATGTTGAATGATTGTATCTTCGAGAATGATTGTATCTCCGTTCGGGAAGTAGTAGATATGAAGTAAATTGATTGATTTTGAGGTTAATCGATTAGTAGATTTGATAATAATTGACTAATGAATAGATCAAAGAAACACACCAACTTGTTGCATCCAAGAACAATTGGAGGACAATTATCAATAATTATTACCACAGTCTCTTCGCTCTCAAAATATTGAAATGCATATCGATGGTTGCAGATTACACGTCGCTGACAAATACCTATCTCCGCCATTATAAAACTACCAATTTCAATTTATTGCCTCTCATAAACGCCTTCTCTGATTTTAATAATTCGTACATCTTTGAAAAGCGCTTAATGTATACGTTCTTTCAATGAGCGAATTATTAAAATCAGAGACGGCGATAAAGTGAGATTTGTAGTTTTATAATGGCAGATATAGGAATTTTGTCGGCCGCGTATAATCTACAAACATCATCTCTTTATTACTGTTATTACTCTATGATTATTATATTGTCATTCTCTCCCAGTTGGAGGAAGGTTTGTGTGCTGGTGTTCTTTATTACTTAGCTCAAACTGTATGAATATACAGTACCAGATTAATATAATTGAACTCATTTCTAATAATGAAATTCCAACGTGGAACCAGTAGATACAGCGTTACCAAAGCGCTTCGTCTATTTTTAGTTGTTATTATTTTGTGTGCGTGGATTAGAATAGGCAGTTAAATACTAAATATAGATCCTTCTTATAATAAGTCTGAGTAAAGATCAGAGATCATTCACTTCAACTCTCAAGATACTTATTGAAATGTTGGATACGAACGACCACTGTTGATACATTCCTATCTCCTACATTATCAAAACACCAATTTCAAAAAGCGTTGTTCTATATCAGTTTTTCATGGGTGTTTTTGAGAAGTCAGTGGCAATTTGAAATTGTTTTTTTTTATAATGGTGAAGATAGGAATTTGATTTGGTTGAAACTTCCAATATAAATTTTCCCATAGTCTCTGGATAGATATGTAGAATAGGTTCTGATGACTGGTAAATACAATTGATTTCAATAGGTATACAAACTCTGCATTGTAAATGTTAACATGAGAACATAACTGGATGAGTGAATCTGCAGGGGTGATATCCACTTCCCTCACACAAATGTAATTCTCAGTTAATTTAGGATTTGTTTCATTTTAGGCATGACAATGACGGAGAAGGGAGAAGGAAAACCAATACCAGTACGTTTAATGATCATTATTATTTACAAATCTATTCTATGTCGTGAAATTACACTTTTATATCTATTAATTATTAATATTTCAAATATGTTCTCTTTCTTTCCATCTCTTCCCCCTCTCCCTCTTTTTCCTCTTTCTCCCTCTCTTTCTTTCTCTCTCTCTCCCTTCTCTTTTTCTCTCCCTTCTCTCTCTTTCTCTCTCCCTTCTCTCCCTTCTCTCTCTTTCTCTCTCTTCTCTCTCTTTCTCTCTTCCTTCTCTCTCTCTTCACAAATTTGTTACCTTGGTGGTCCATCGGATGTCCTGTCTTCTGGCCACATGTCCATTTGTTATATTTCACTTTCCGAATTATGTCATCAACCTTGGTGGTATTTCTAATGATTGTGCTCCTCCATTGGTCCTTCCTCGATAATGTTAATCATAGCTCCCTCCATTGCTCTTTGAGCTCCAAGCGGTTTGTCTTTTTCCGTGTCAAGGTCCACGTTTCGGAGGCATTGCTGATAGATTCCATTCCTCTAAGCTAATAGGTAGGTTGCTACATAGGATGTTTCTCATTTTTCCGAAAGCTGTCCAGCCTATTTGTGTTCTGTTAATCTCTCTTGATTGGTTATTTTCTTGAAGACTGATTTTTGAACTTAATAAATGTACGCATGTAGTCATCCGCTGATTCAATTTATACACCTTTTCCGTTTGAAGGTCTTTCAGAATGTCTTCTGCATCTTTGAAGAATGTCTTAATATAAAATACTAATGCTAAGATATTTATTTCTGTGTCTTCAGTTGCAGTTGGGCCTCCTTATGCCCAATTCTTCCGTGGTGTTTGAGAAGCATCCTGACTCCGCCATCAATTTGATTGGTAAATCTAAGGGCAAATCCACTCACACGAGTATCATCAATCCCGACTGGGATTTCAATAAGATGGGTATTGGTGGCCTGGACAAGGAATTCTCTCAGATATTCCGAAGAACATTCGCTTCCAGAGTGTTCCCACCGGAAGTTGCGGAACAACTGGGTAAGAAACAATTTCGTTCTCTTTCTCTGTTGAACATTGAAATTTCTTATTTTCAAGATTAAATATTTATGATTAAATTTCATCATATGGGGGTTAGGGTACAGAGAACAGAATCGCTTAACAAGAGACAGAAAATCCTATCTCCATCATTATAAATTAGTGAAGTTCAAATTGTCATAGCGACGAAACTCAATGACTGATTTTTATAATTCTTTTACTAAATTAAAGTATAAAAGGAGCGCTTTTTAATGATAT